>WTSP01012241.1:3370-27507 GCA_025331215.1 Actenoides lindsayi
ATATAATATAATATAATCAAAGTCATATTATATTTTATTATAATTATTTTACCAAGTGCACCCCAAATATGCAGTGAATGTGGTGTGGGAGTTTTAATTGCTGCAACATCTGACAGTTGCCTTGCAATGGTGGTGGCTTTTGAGGGTTAAGCACTTCCAAAATAGCATATGCAACTGAGGGATTAGTCTGAGTGCATTTGTCAACATAATAGAACATAAAGCAGCCAGGGACATCAGCCTAAGGACAGACTTTGTCTCATAAGCCCATTGCGACTCTTATTTCAACATTCCTCTTCTATAATCTCTTTCAGGATTGACATCCTTACCTCCTGTAGGTATTGGGATTTTCCTAGGAGGGCTCATAATGAAAAAGTACAAAATGAGCATCATTGGAGCAACTAAGTTTGCATTTACCATGTCATTTTTGGCTTATCTTATCACTCTCTTGCACTTTTTTGTTGGCTGTGAGAACCATGTGGTAGCAGGAATGACAGTGTCCTATGAAGGGTGAGTATAAAATGAAGAAGAGTGTGCTTTTTCTCCATGGCAGCAGTAGTTTAAAAAAAAATGTACTATGGCATCAAGGCTAAAAGAGGAACATGTTTTTGCAGTGCTTAAGAGAAAGTGAGCACCACCACGTGTCATTGAGATAGTTTTCTTGGTCAGCAGAGTGTCAGCCTGCCAAAGCACAACACTGGCTAAAGATTAATGACAAATACATTAGCAGAATTGCATCACTGGGGTGGCATTGCTGTTTCACAAAGTGTTACCTGCAATTCTCTAGTGCAGTGCATTCAATAAAAGGGTGAAGCATATGTAACAGAGAGCATTGGTACCATATCCTGCACACAGAGGGAGAGACTGCAACACTCCAGACTCTCAGCCTTACGTAAGACAAAAAATGAAGCATTTATGCTTCCTGAAGATGCTCTCTCCTCTCAGGAGAGAACCAGGGTTTAAAAGTTATGGGCTATTATTTTTTTATTGGAGTGAGTGAAGGTATCAGTACAAGGGAGGCATGCTAGGATCTGGCTGTCCATGGGGTCCAGCAACACACTAGCATATGGGTTCACACTGCCTCGTGTCCATCCTGCTTAGAGCACCTTGTGGTTAATGTGAACCTGTAAAAGGGAATACTGCATTCTCCATAGCCCCTGGGAAGAGTTAGGCTAGTCTTCAATAAAGGAGTATTTTTTTACTATGGAGACCAGGAGAGCTAGTTTTTGCTATTCATATATTTTTACCAACATCTAAGGACGTACTTGATAAGACTGTGTTAAATATCGCTAGCTCTGCATTTAATTAGCGAGTAGTCTAGCTGGCTTCTCAAAGACTTCCAGCTTTTCCTTTTTCTTTTCTGTCTGTATCTGCCAGCTAAAATCAGCAGCAACAGTTTTATTTGTTTTAGAATTCTTTATATAGTAATCACCTTAGTATCAGTGCAATTAGGATAGAACCTCAAACAATCAGATCAATAATGTAGAGACCCTGCTATTGAAAACGTACATCCTGGGCATATGAGGTGGGTTTCAGGACAGCAACAGTGTCACACAGAAGGGACTATACACTGACCTCAGCACTGAACTGAGTATTTCTGACATTCTTACATCTGTCTGAACTTAAACTTCCAAGCAAACCCATTCCGTACCACGAAAACGCTGTCGTTTCTGAGTGCAACTCTGACTGCAAATGTGCCTCCAATGCCTGGGACCCTGTGTGCGGGGACAACGGACTCACATATGTTTCGGCATGTCTAGCTGGGTGCACGACTTCAGTGGGGCGTGGGAAGAACACGGTAAGACCTTGCTTCAGTTTCTGAGGGTTTCCACCAGCTTGTTTTCTACTAGCTTATTTTCCATGCATCATCGGAGATTTAGTAGTACAATGCCTTTAAGGAAAACCCAAGTTACTTGGCACCACTCAGTAAAGTATTTATGGTTCCTGGGCACCACTCAGTAAAGTATTTATGATTTCTGGCTACAAACAGTCACAGAAGGCATAGAGATTTCTCCATGTTGCTGCACATTAAGCAAAGAGCCCTAACTCCTTGTTGTAGCTATTAAGTTTCATCTTTTGTAGGTTGAACATAAGTGGGGGGAACAAACAAATCAAAGTGGTGACAGGTTGTCTACAGGTTTTCCACAGCTCGCCTTTCGTAACCTCATTTTGGCTGCCCTGAGGTTTTCACCAGCAGTTGAAGCACACTGAGGTAGTGTAGAATCTTCCCTGATACCGATCATTGAAGTGTAAGTGTGAAGAATCATTCGAGGGGAGGCAGCTTGTTTCCTCTGTGTGAGACTCTGAGACAGCAGGATACTACTTATTTTTCTGTCTGACTGACTTCTGCTCAGCAGAGAGTGCTGAGGATAATTCACGAAGTCCCAGAAAGGAAGCTCCAGTCCATGAATATAAACTTTCATTGGGCCATGTCATTCCCATGTTTTCTGATGCCAGATGATCACTCCCAGAAGCTACATGGTCTGGAGATGCCTATTGCATTCAGATAATTTTCCATCCATTGGATTTTTCTTTGTGTCTGGTATCTCTCTGCTCTCTACAGTCATCTTCTCCAAAAGACACTCTTCACTTAAAATCTTAAGGTGAGAGGCAGAGAAGAAGAGCTCAACAGTGTCTGTGACAGTGGGACTACTGCCTCCCACACGTTTGTCTCTGTAGAGTTTCAGGTTTGTGGCTGACAGTTCCTCTTATCTCAGCACATCCTCAAGTCCTGGTTAAAAGCAATTGCTCCTAAGCTATCAGTACACCTACTGCTGGTCTCAGGGTTCTGCACGAGCTGTGTCTTGGCAGGGAGCTGCTGTTTACAGCTGTGAGGCACCTCTGATGGATCAGCATTAGCAGAGAGGGACCGGTGACCCAGGTGCTTTTCACAGAGACATGTCAGCTAACAGGTAGTGTCAGGTAGCAGGAGAAGGCACAGCTCCTTGAGCCTCATTTTTGCCCCCAGGGAACTGCCCTCCAGGGACACAGAGGCTGAGGCCAGCCTCAGAGGTCCTGCAGGTACTACAAATACCTTTCAAAAAGTGTTGCTATGTCCATTAGCAAAAACCTGCTGGAACAGCCCTCCCAACTCTGAGCACTGTTTGTGAGAAAGGAGAGATGCAGACCATTACCTAAAGGAAGGCAAATAAGATGGGAACAGGATACTTAGGAAGGCTCTGTTTGTGTCTGAAGGCAGGATTCCCCACTGCATGGGCAGTGTCCTACCAAATCTGTGTCGTGTCTTCCAGGTCTTCCATAACTGCAGCTGTCTTGAAGCCAGCAGTTCATGGACAGGAAATAACTCTGCCACCTTGGGCCAATGTCCAAAAAGTGAAGATTGTTCAATGAAATTTATTTATTATACAGTCATACAAGTCATAAGTGGCTTTTTTTATGCATTGGGAGGCACACCAGCATACATGATTATGTTTAGGTAAGTAAAATTAGTTGTGTACCAAAGGTTGAGGCTTTGCAATGAGGAGATCAAAACTATTTTTTAGGTTTCTCTCTTTCACTTGGGAAAAAAAAAAAATCTTTTGCAGTATAGCATTCTTTCGTTAATGACTCTTTCTAACTGTTGGCCATGTGAATACTGGTAAGGAGATGGCAGAGGGTGGGTATAATAAGATCAGTGCCCATTTCTTATGCTTGGAGTGTGGTTCCCCAAGAAACAGATGAGCATATGGCCGGATGATCTGTGTAGTTCAAGATGTGACACCTTACAGAGATATGTCATTTGAGAAAAGAAAGATGCCACACTAATGCAGCCAGTTGTCTTAGGGCAATATATTTCCCATTAAGGGAGTAAGGTATATCCCACAAAGTGAGGAAAGTTTATGCCAGGGAGTTAAGGCAGTTGCAGAGCCCATTTTGATAAGACTAAGATAGACTGGGATTATCAGTTAAAAATTTCATTTCTTTAATTATGCTTAATGAATAGACTTCTCAAGAGCTATGTGATGGAAAACAATAGATTAATTCACCTTTTTCATATCACTTAACTTATTTTCAGCAGACATAGGAATCGCTGTCCTTCCAAAGCTTGGCTTTCCGTCGTTAAGAGTATTAAATTCACAGTAATTAATGTCGACTCAATAAGCATGCCTAAGGACTAGATAGGCAAATACTTCATACTTATCCCTCTTTCTTTCAGGTGTGTTCAGCCAGAGTTGAAATCTCTTGCAGTTGGTCTGTACACTCTCATTATGAGAGTGCTAGGTAAGAGAAATCGTTCTAACTGACGTGCTTGCTCATATGGCTTTGAATGACACCAGTGCAGCCACTGTTTTTATAACACATGTAATAACAGCTGTCAGATCATGGGATGTTCCTGAAGATCCTTTTTTTTTTTTTCCTGAAAGTGCAACGTTCAGTCAAGAGTTCATGGGGAAACCAGCTAACATCTGATGTGTTCTCATCTTCCTTCTCTAAGGAAATTCCAAATGAGTGTTTGTTCCGTCGTACCCTGACTACAGCACTGATGTTACACAGACCTTCGAGATAGGCTGCTCAGCTCAGACTCTCACAAGAACCCTAGTGTAGAACAGGCTGAGATAACACCTGTTTTACAAATTATGTCTTCTATAAGAATGCAGAAAGCTCCTGTAGGGACAAATACTCACCTTTACATCCGCAAGGCTGGGATTTTGTCCATGTCTGCCATGTTTTGCATAAGCTCTTATTTGGCCAAGTCGTCCTAAGGATTTAAGTTGCTCTACCCTCATGGACATTTTTTGAAAAGCATATTCAGTTCCTCTAATCATATATACTTGGTGGTGTCCCTTCAGGCAGGAAAGACCATCAGCAGCTATCAGCTAGATACGAAGCTGGTGTGGATAGTGTAGACTATGAATACAAGAAGGAACTACGTGTCAGTTCAGTGCTCCAGATACACCACCAGCGCAGCTCTCCCCTGCGGCTTCTTGGCATGCATTGGAAGCTCTCAGAGCCAATGTGCATGACTAGAAGTCTGGCCAAACCCATCAGACCACTTTTCCTGGAGGCTGGTCGTCCCCACGGCACTGCGAGCGTATCCCAGTTACAGTTACTCTGATAAAGGAAAAACTTCCCACTATTGCAGCATGTAACTTGCCACGGAGAAACTATAAATCTCGTTTCTAAAAAGATGTCTTTTCCTGTGATGTCTTGTGATAGTTTTGCTTGTTTCTTTACAGCTGGGATTCCAGCGCCGGTTTATTTTGGTGCCCTGATTGACAAGACATGCTTGAAATGGGGAAGCACGAGCTGTGGGAAGCCAGGGGCTTGTAGGATATATGACTCCAATGCATTCAGGTAAAGCAAAGTAGGGCACAAAAAGCCTCAACATTTCCTTTCTAGAGACGAACACACTTTGTTCTGTTGTACTGTGGTGTCTGAGGCCACTGGGCAAAAATTATGTTCAGATACTAACTTTGGACTTACATCAGTCAGTCCAGAGAACCTGAAATTGAGAAGTTTTAAAATCTAATTTTAAACTCTAAGTTTTTTTAATATTAATGATGGACATTTCTGGAGTAAATGATGTATTTTTAATATCTTTTGCGTTAATTTATAAGACTGAGTGCTGTATGGTTTACCATCAAGAGGAAAGCTGCCCAAATTTATCTTATTTACAGGTAGTTTTTTCATACTGGCAAGAATATTAATTTTGTGTATTTGCCACATTTGAAAGAAAAATACATGGAAAAAAAAAAATATACAATAGCCTGCTCTGGCAATCTTAATATATTTCTACCCCTAAAAAGTCTAAGGGCTTAAAGTGATCAAAAAATCCTCAGAAACAAAAGGGAAGATGATGGAAGTTTCACTTTGCAAGTATCTTTATAAGCATAAAGAATATTATCAATTCCTTAACAGAAGATTTTCAAGAAAAAAATGTCCAGTTTCTGGTACTGAGTTTCAATCATTTTTTTTTTTTTTTTTTATATATGTAATCCTTAAAATCCACTGAAGTGATTTTCTTCAGTATCTTTGAAAACTGCAATGTCTGGCACTATCTCCTATGCTCTATCCCACAGGTATGTCTACCTTGGTTTGCCAGCTGTGTTAAGAGCTCCTTCCTACTTGATTGGAATCTTTTTTTATATAACGATAAAGAAGCACTTTCAAAATAAGAATTCTAGGCCTATAGAGAATGGAGGAAGAGAAGATGTTGCTATGAATAAAGAAGATAATTGCAAGATCAAGGAACGTTTGCCAGGTTCTTCTGATGCAGAGAATGAATCATGCATTTAGAAAGCCATATAGACCAGTGTCACGTGGACCAGGACAGCTTATTTTAGAAAGAACTTTCACAATGTTATGAATAACTAAATAATAAGTAGTAACACTGTTCAGAAAGTAAAACTAATAGCAAACCTGTGATCGTCAACAAGAAAAACTAACATGCGAGTATGAAAGTGCTTTATGTGTACCTCGTTACCAATAACAGAACAAGCTACAGGAACTGAACCAGATTCTCAGCAGAGAAAGGAAAACCTCCACTGACATTTCTGATAGAGCCAGCCTCCAATTTTTAAAGGGGTGAAAGAGGACTGCTGGTGAACAGCCACACGCCAAAGGCCCCCAGAATGTGATGCGGATCCCATAGGCAGATCCATAGGGTAGGCTGCCCCACGAGCGGCAAGCTCAAGGCTGACAGCAGCTATCTGATTTCATCCAGTTCGATCAGAATTCACAGTAAAACCAAAGCCTTTAACCAGAATATTTCCACCTTATCTAAAGGAATCATTGCAATGATTTTCCATTGCAAGGCTGACAAAAGCAGTATTTCTCCAAGGAGCATTTTAGCTTAGCTTAGCTGAAAATTTTATGCCTACTTAAAACTACAAATAGGTTTCCATAGAGGAAATAATTCTGATGTGGGGTGTTTTTTTAAAATCTCAGAGTTATAGAATTTTATTAAAACCTAATTTTTTTTTTTTTTTTAGTTAAGTGACTATGCAATATAAGAAGTGTTCTGAGTGTTGCAGTGATGTTGTTTTCTAAGCAAAAATCCATCCAGCCTGTTCTGGTGGCTTTATTGCTATGCCATATACCGTCCAGCAGAGGACACTCAAACAATATCATTGCCCCTATGCTGCAAATACTCTATATAGTCCTTATTGTCCTGGGAGAAGTTCATCATCAGGCGGGTAAAATATTCAGCTGTGTTTTCAGGCACCTTAAAACTTTCTCAGTTCAAGCCTTCAGCTCATCTATTCAAAGTTGCTTTCGTGTATTTGTTGGTTTGTGTTCATCGTCTTTGCGTCGCTCGGAGCTCGACTGCTGTTGTTGCTTTGAATAAAGAGATGCGTTCTTGCATACCGTCTGACAACAGGAATTGAATTCTCCAGCTGATACTTTAGAATAGATGCTCAAGGCTGAGCGGGATATGGTTAATAGACATGTTAGAGCAAAATGCTGAGTTGTTCTTAAATCAGCACTATCTGTCATGACAGTCACTTAGCAGCGATTGCAGCAGCTGAAGGAAGAACAGGACTTTTGTTTCCCAGACAAAGTGAATTTACTGAAGGCAGAGATTCTCCATATAGCAAAAAAGATATGGCTCTTTGCTTGGTCTTGTTTTACAATTGCATTTGCAAATGTTTTTGATGTATCCAAATAGAGCCCTAGGAAAGGCCTCTGGGACCTAAGGGAATAAAACACCTTATCTAACTACTGAACTCAGGGGTGAGTTTTGGCAGGAAAGTAATGCATAAATGCATAAAGCATAAAGCTTGTCTTTCAGCTACTTTGCCCAGATTATATTTTACTAACACATCTTGGGGCATATAGTATTTCCTATGGTGACTTTAAAGCCAGGGGCTTGGGTGAGATATTTTTGATACAAAATATGCAACCTTTGAAAATGTATTTTATGTGAAAAAAATATAGTAGTTTTTAACTGAATTCCAGGTGACAGATTATGAGAACGTTGCACAAGGAATCAACAGTGCCAGAAAAAGGTGTTATGGCCTGCAGCAGATAGAGGAAGCTATTACATTAAGCTCATGAGGTCAGGGAGGTGTCAATAAATTTGCCTCTTTGGATACAGAGACGAAGGCTGACACAAGAAGGTCACAACCTGCTTATTGAGGGGTTTTTTTTTCTCCTTTATTGTGGAAAAAAATATTTCCATCCAGAGACAAAGTGCGAAGCCTAGATGCCTTGGGTGCCACAGCAGCTCAGCATCTGCCAGAGAAAGAGAAAGAGAGCAACATTTTAATTTGCAGCCAGCATTGAAAAACATTGTGGTCTTCATCATTAAAAATCTGCAACTGTATGTCACGGAGCTACGGGTGCAAGCAGAGCAAACAGGACAAATCATTTTATCTCACAGTGCAATTCTACAACTAATGTTTGTGCTGCTGTTGTACCTCGAGGGCCCTTGATGCATAAGAAGCACTGTGCACACACGTGCACAAAATGACACTCTCTGCTGCAAGACAAGTGTGTTTGAGGTAGGGAGAGACACGATTTGCCAAGCAGGAAATCAGCAAGAAATTATGATGACTGCTTCTAAGCATGTTCAGGAGGGATTTGAAGAAAACTAGAGAGATAACTTTGAGCATCTTTACAGTTCTGGAAGGAAAGAGTAAATACTTTTTCCATTGTTGTTTTGAGGGGAGCATAACTACTTGGTGGAAAGATGTGGAGGAATGGTTTCAGCACCGACCTGCTACTGCAGCTACAATTCTTACGTATTGCCTAAGTAAAATTAAATGGCTACATCGACTCTTTCATCCACTGCTGTAAATATACCCGTAACTCCTTTTGCTTAACTCTTTGGAACAGCAGGCCTATTTCATTCAGATGGCTCCCTTTAGCTATTGAAGTTTTGAACATTAGAGGCAATGCCTCTAAATGCAGAGAAGCATAGTTTACAATTCACAAAACTGGAAGTTGCTGCAGCACTTTGGGGGCAGAGGAATCTGGTTTTCTTTCTGGTTAGTTTGTCTGTTTTTTTCCCTGGGTAGGTGGAGTTTCTTGGCAAGTGGTGAATTTCAGAGTTGAATGGAGGCAAACAAAGAAACAGAAAAGCTGAAAGCGTTTGCGTGATGAGCTCTGGGAGAGTGGGAGTGAATCAACAGTTTGATTAGAAGTTTAAGAAATTATCTTTCCAACCTAAAAGAAATGCAGCAATGCTGACATGTTATGAACTGCAAAATAAATTTACTGTATTCAGTGCTATCCACTCATGGGTGAGAGAAAAAAAAAAAAGTAGGAAAAAAAAAAGAAAAGCTTTTTCCTATCTTGATACTTTCCATGCCTAAAGCAGGCCAGGGAACTATTTTTGTTTTATTCACGTGCTGATGCGTTCCTTTTTTCAAACAAGGTATCCCAATGAGCCCTTCTCCAACTATGTAATATTATAATTGGCCGTGATAATCTTGTATGATTCATCCCTTCTGTCGGCTATGAAGAATAAAACTCTATCTAGAAATATATCTATCTGTTTTGTTTAGGAGGTGATTTCTTCACCCCGGCATCTGCAGCTTTAAAGAAAAGGTGGAAGCAATCAAAACATAAAACTTGGCAGGACCTCTTAGATATTTCAAGTCAGGTCACATCCTCATTATTATTACTAGTAAGTAATAATAATGTGGATTATAATTATTATACTAATTACAATAATTATGTAATAATAATAATAATTATTATTATAATAAGCCAGGCTAGCAAACCACTTTTGTCATCAGGGAGACACATCATGAGAGATGCAACGAGTAGGGCCACCAGCATCTGCAGGGGACAAACAATGGCTCCCACAGGCCTTCATATGGACCCTCTGTAGGAAAGCTCAAGACCCTCAGCTGAAGGTATATTGAGCCACCTAAAAGCAGGATATTCTTGAAGGATGCCCTCTGACCTTGTCTGAAACTGCATTAACACCTTTCCTGTGAAAATGCCATCTGAGCTATGGGAGTAGGTATAGGAGAGATCCACATCTGAGATCTAATACAGCACTAATTTTAGAGGTACGAGTTAATACATTGAATCAGTGTTTCATGGATGGGATGGTAACAGAAGAAATATGGGTTCAAATAAGATAATTTATCAGCTTTTGCAGGTAACAAGAAGAGCACTTGTTCATTTATGCAGCAATATGTCCTACTGAGAAACATGAAACTCCTCTGAGTGATTTTTGGGGAAGAAAATGCTGCATTTTTATATAAGTACAGTCTAACACAGCTGAGGAGATGAATTATTTAGGTATGACAGTTTCTGACTCAGAAAGTCTCTGGTTTAAGACATAGATCTATTATCATTAGTTTAGAAATACTTCTCTTTTTTTTCCCTGCATCCCATAAGTGTTATTCTGACAAAATCTCAAAGATTCCATAAGAATGCTTTGTCTCCACTTGTATTTCCCATATAAAAATTTCTCTATAACCTCTCTTTTAAGTTTATTCCACTGATCTAACAAAATCGGCTGGCCTGTTGCTTCCTTTTAGTCTTGATTACTCAGGACTTATTACTTTTTTTATTATTATTTTTATTTATCTCCTACAGGGTACTACTGGTGCATTAGGCAGGGGTTTGGGCTCAAGAGTCCACCCTGTCCATAATGCAGACCTGGCTGAAGAGATGGACAAACACCTTAGGGCATGCTTGTGAGTTTCCCATGACCATTCTCCCATAGCCATCCACAAACAAATCATTTACTGTCTCTAAAAGTCAGTCTCTGCCATCAGAGACTTTGATATTAGCGTAGAGGTGTCTCATGAAGGAACCTGCTTGGCCTCAAAATTTAGGATTGATTTATTTATTTATTTATTGGCTGGCTTAAACTGTGACTAAGTTGTGCTATAGTAGCTCACAATAAAAATATTAAATAATTAGAAAGTAAGAAACATTGGAGAAAATGACATGTAATTCAGCTTGATATTAACAGTTTTAACTAGAAAGAACTTCGACCATGTTCCAGACACGAGGCAGGAAAAAATGACAATATGTTCCACAGTGAAACACTGGTAGACTAATTCTAATGTTAACCTTTCTTCTATATTGTTAAAATGTTTGAAATGCTTATATTTAATTTGACAGCCTGAAGGCTTTCCTGTTTATTCTGCAACAGCTGCTGTTCTATTTCTAAGTTATTTTTGCACCAGGACAGACAGGATTTGTTGATAATGGGGACACAAAACCCATGAGAGGGCTTGGTATTTGTATGGTACATGATCCTAATGGATATAGAATACTGTGGGTTTAAGGCTGCTGAGTTGTTTTTTTCTCTTCAATAAACAACTAGAAAAATATCAGAAAAACAGGTAGTCATAGGTCATTATGTCTGCTTGATTATATATCTAAAAGTAAAGAAATGCCAAATAACTGCACTGTATTCTGGCATAAGGTGCTGTCTTCCATAGTTATTCTGACAGAAGGACTTTGATAATGCCACTAAAGGGCTTTTTGGTAGCTTCAGACAAGAGTTAGGTAAACACAAGGCTCATGCCCTTAAACCTCCCCCTCTGATAAAAATTCACTGGTTTGGCAATTCCTTCATTGCTTTCAGTGGAATTACCATGATGAAAAGCTGCTAGCAGAGGGATTTTCTCAGGTTCTCACAATATTCGGTGAGAGTCCTGCCTTTCTCACACAAGATATGAAAAACAGTAGGATGGTTTTTGTAAGCTGGACCAACACCTGGTGTTTTGCTAAGTTCTGTTCACGGTACATTGGAAAAATATGTTGAAATCGGTGTTGGACTTTAGCCAATCACCCCAGGAGATGGGTGATCACTGATCAATCGCCTTATGGGGCTAGGGTATATAAAACAGGGTTAGAAATCAATAAAGTTGCTTCTTTGCCTTCTCTTGCTGAATTTGTGTGTTGCTGCATCTCTCCGCTCCCGCTATAAACAGCGACATTCAAGTACTTTTAGAAACTTTTTTTTTTCCCCAGTAATGACTCTATGAAACATCCTTTAATGAAGTTTCTCTCTGGACTAGGATGTCTGTGGAAAGCTGTGAATTTGCAAGTTTTCAGTACTGTATTTCAAGGCTTACCAGAGGATCCTCAAACAAGGAAGCAAATCTGTATATATGTGGTATAAATGCAGTGGTCATTAGGATAAAAATGTCCTCCCATAAATACACACACGTTAAAAAAAATCAAAGAAACTTAAACACCTATCATTTTATTGCACCAGTTCAGAGCAATTTTACTGGAACTCAATACTGAGATGTGCTGCAAAATTAATACACCACTTTCTTTTGTTTGCATTCCATCTTGATTGTTTAATGTGTCAAGTCAAACCCCAGAGTCATTATGAAGATATTGTTCAGAGGGTGTTCACTGATGGCCCCAGCACTCTCACCTGAGCACGGGCCATGGCATCCAGCCTGGAAAAAAAGACCTCTGGTCATGAACCACCCAGTAAAGGCCATCAGATTAACTGGGCAAGCGTAACCTGATTGGCCATTTAGAGCTGTAGGACTAAATACAGAGGACTTGAAATAAAGTCAGTGAAAAATGTATAAGAAACTTATTGTGGATTTTTTCTTTTTAAATTGTCAATCATAATCAAATTTATGATACTTGAAAAATTTTGTCTAGTCCTACTGTTGGTCTAGAAAAGGACTGAGAGTAAGAGGATGGGAGAGTTCTGCAACATTTTTAAAACCTTTTCCCCCTATTGTTTCAGATATTGTTTCAGATGAGGAGAGGAAGAGGATGGGGTAAAGCAAATTAAAAGTAACTGTTTCAAAGGTATTTCTTGAACCCCCCCCAAATGTAAACTAGCTGTTGAAGTCAGTAATTAGACCCTTGTTGCGCTTAGAAAAACTGAAGCATAGGCAACGTTATGAAAAGACCTTGTTTCTTCTTTACATAAAAGTTTCCTCACTGTCCTCTGAGGTTCTTGCACCAGGAAGAATTTCCTTTTTGTTGGCAGTTTCTGGTTCTTTGCTGGTTGATCTTTCCGTAACTTTAGTATCTGACATCTCTTTGCCATCTGGCTTGAAGCGTTTCATTATTAAAACTGAGAGCACTATGTATAAGAGACAGCATCCTGCTCGTAGCCCTGCAATAAGGCCGAGATAAACATTTCTAGAAAAAATAAAATAAAATAAAAAAAAAGATGACAAAATATGTTTACATTAATAAAGGTTGCCAATTCTGAGTGGAAGCAAGTAAGATATCAAATACACTTCTGCAGAACCAACTATTCTTAGGCAGGTGTTGCTCCACATTTTGAGAAATAACAGGCAGAAAGCAAGAAAATCTCGTGGTATTTAGCTCCAGGTGGGTTTCTGTCAGGTCCTATATTCCTAGCAGAAACGTCTCCTGTCTGAAGAGTGCTCCCATTCATCAGACTGCATTTTAGAGCTGGAGCAGGAGGAGTTACACCACCTGGGGCTTTTGCCTGCTCCCCCAGCCTTCCCCCAGCCCCTCACTGGCAGCATTTGGTGCTCCTGGCTGCAGTGCTCCATGAAGCACCAGCCACCTAAGTCCCCTCTCCAAGTGGATTTTCTGAGGTGTCATACATTAGGAAGCAGAGAAACGAGGAAGGCCATTTTCAGCACTACAATTACTCCCCATTTTTTTCAGCCTCCCAAAAAGCCAAAGGACTGCGGAGTTATTCAGGGCACTAAGGCTTCAATAAAGGACCTAATCCTGGTGGTGTAAGGAGTGTACTGCAATGTCACACGTCAGGTTGAAGCAAAATTATCTGCCTTAGTTGACCTGTTATGGCCTAATCAAAATAAGGAGTTTTGGTGCTTTTAGTATCCTAATCAGTCTATTGCCAATTGACACAGACCTTGGGCCTTGGTGCCCAAAGCTACCTCAGAAGGCAAATTCTCAACCCTGTACTGGAGATTTCAGCTTACCTGAATGCTTTTGTGTCGTATACCCGGCAAGATCCAGATCCCCCACAGTTTTTTACCCCCCATTTCAAGCAGGTCTCATCTATCAAGGCACCAAAATAAATAGGGGCTGGGAGTCCTCCTGCAAAGAAAATTATTACTTCTTGGACACATCAGTGTTTGATGTCATTGTAAAGAAATGAGAAAACAAATCCCAAGGTTTCAGAGTTACGGCTGCATAAAATGGGACAAAACTTCCAGCTCCAGCTTTGAGATTCCAAGATTTGCGAAAATATTTAAGCAAGTACCTAAAGGGGATTGAAAGAATGGAAGTTTATAGCATTATTTCTCGAGGGAAATGTTAGTAGTTCTACTTCAATGGCATTTTTATTAGATTTGTAACTTCTGTTGTTTGAAGAAATAATATGATCCACGTCTCTTTTTCAGTCCCTGCTGTGGAGTTACGTGCCATGATATACTAGTGTTTATGTACACTAGTGTATCTTTTCAGGTATTACACAGCAGTTTTCCATTAAAAATGGTTAGCTGAGCGCAAAGGGCTGAAATTAAGCACTTGCTCAAAATCAGCTAGGTAATAAGTGTATTACTTACACAGTATTGAAAGAATTCCTTTTAGACAGTCATAATGCTTCAATATAATCACTAAGGTGTTTCAGGGATAATGTGCAGATTTGTGAAGAAAACTATTTCATAAAAAGCACAAGATTGACTCTCTGCAGCATTCAGCTAAAATATGGAGATTAGGAGAGAGATCCAAATGAGTACTCAAGCTTGTCTGTGTAGGGATGATTTTAAAAAAAAATCAGCAAACTAGTGAAGATAAGGCAAGGTTTGCTAGAGGCAGGGCAGACTACATGCCTGGAGGCTTGAATCGTTATTTATTGCAGAGAAACACAAGAAAGAAAATAATAGGCAGAGTACATGGTAGGTTTAAGTGAAAAATGGTCAGCAAAAGGGAGCATGGGTGTTAAGGATATCCAGATTGCTCAAGCTTAGGCAGTTGTGTCCACGAATCAAAAAAAAAAACCCACCCCAAAGTACAATGACATTTCCTTCCTTTGATTGATTCCTTTGCTGCACAGAAACAAATCTGAAGAGCTAATCATAATACATAATTACATACCGGGACACATGTAGCAAGCTCCTCCAAACATTTTGAAATGCATAGTCTGCTTACAAAGATAAATATTTGGAAAATTTCTTTTGTTCTCATCTGGAGCAATGGCATTGCACTGGCTAGCTTTGGTCTGTCTCTGACTATCTACTTGAATTGCATAAAGAAATGAAGTTTTACCTAGTACTCTACCACCTAAAGTTTCAATCCCAACAGCGAAGGATTTCAGGTCTGGTGAAACAGATCTACAAAGGAAGAAGAAAACAGTACATTGTTTGGGGGAACAATAGAATGATGTGGCTACAGTCATGCTGCGAGCATTTGCACGTGCTCCATCGCAAGAGCACTGTGGCTTACCTAGCACAGTTCACTCAAACCCTAATTGAAAACATTCACCAAACTTAAAGCTCAGATGTAGACCCTCCTTCCACTGACGTCAGTGGATGAAGTCTCATTGAAATAAATGGGAGAATGTACAGAAACTGATCTTGAATTCAAGAAGAATAGACTGTAGACACTTTTAGGAGGGGATGCACAGGAAAATTAAAGTGAACAAACTAAAAATAGGTAGTTCATGTCCACAAGTTAAGCTCCAAGAAGCTATCTTGCTTTAAAAGGGGCTGTATTGTGCAGTGGTGAACAGAGGGAACAAGGGTGTGCAGTCCTTGCTAGCTACGTGCAGGTAAAATCCACCTCTGCCTCTAGTGAGCTGGCACAGGGGCAGGAGAGAGACTTGCTATGGCCAGCCTGCTTCCTGTACTGGAGTTTATACATCAGTGTACCAACTTCTCAGCATTAACATGAAAGACTTCTCATCACACACATTGGTGTTCTGAAGCTGCCCAGCAGTTAGCCTTCTCCATAGTCCAGGCATATGGTAAAAACAGCTGCACTTAGAAATATTGCAGGAGAATCAGCAGCTTAGCCAACAGTTTGCTGTGTGATCTGCTCTAGTTTTGTCCTGCTCTGGCAGGTGGCTTGGACTCGATGATCTTCAGAGGTCCCTTCAAACCCTCAACATTCTGTGATTCTATCTAGTCACGTGCATTGACCACTGCAGATTACAGTCCATCTGTGAGCATAAGTAGAAAGAAACTTCCATGCAAAAGGCACAGAACATCTGCTTGGCAACTGAAGGAATCAACGTTTTAAAACTACTGCTGCTGACATAGTTCTGTTTATACCAGCTTGGCAAAAAATGAGAGTATCAGACTTCTCCCGGCACAGAAAACATTCTGAGGGAAGAAGGCTTAACAAAGGTTTTTCTCCTGAGTAACACGAACAGCATGGTCACCTTGGATACAGCTTTCCACTGCACCTTATTTCAAGTTCATTGCTCTGTTAAAAACACCTCTGTCACTGGAGTAAAAACTAATGTTCCAGAACACCATAAGGCCCACCCATTTCATCACCACAGTATGTACCCAGCCCTAAACTGGAAATAAATTGGTGGGCAGGCATTTTACTGTGCCTCTGAATAGAAATGGATTTCAGAATACAGGCAAAATCTCAGGGCCCCAATTTCATCAGTGCACCATTCCTCACGATAGCAACGCCATTCTACTTCTCTTTCCCCAGGTTTTATGGCCAAGGTAAGGTAAAGTATGTCACCTAAACATAATCATGTACGTAGGAGTGCCTCCTAAGGCTAAAATAAATGCACATGCAGCCTGTAATGCTAAAAAATAGGGAAAAGCTTTGGTACAGCTTTCTCTTTGGCATTGTCCCAAAACTGCAGAGGAATTGCCAAGTCCATGCCCTTGTCCTTCCACGCAGCTGCAGTTGTGAAATACCTGAAAGGAGAAGAAGAGAATAATTTCTTTAATCAGAATTCAGTGGCATATACCTATTCTAGTACCTGGATTTTTCAGTCTCCATAACAGGCAGGCTGTTGTTTACGCTGAAAATTATCTTTGCAGACTGATGGCCAAGTTCATTGGTATGCTCCAGCCTCTCAGAGCTGCTCCAGAGACAAAAAGCAACTCTGGCTCTAGTTTCAGCCATGCCACTGCTAAGACAGAAGGTGCTCTGTGTATACTTTAAATGGGTCAAAGCTATAAAATTCGGTCATGAACTGTTATCCAGCCATTCTGCTCAGGAGTTCTACGAAGGAGATGAGTAGCAATAAAAATATAGATGTGGACTCAACAATGCAATCATGCATGTCTACTGTTGTGCACCTAAAACTGCATTTGGCACGGCATTGAGGGTGGGCTGTTTCATAGCCTTTGAAGTTAGCAGGAGACGTGGGTTTGAAAGCCAGTTTCCCTGAAGTGAGGTAAGAGAATATTGCTGGATGTATGGATATAAGCCTGAAAACGTTGCTTGTCCATTTCAATGTTGTTACACCAAGACAATTCTTCCAGAAAACACAAACATTTGCACACACTTCTCCAAGCCTGCAGTTTTTTAATCATCTTGCCCAGGTAGGATTGTTTAGAGTCCTGGAAATGGCTTTGCTGGTGATACACTGAACAAAATGGCCAGATGTATATTTATGGGACATCTTGTCTGTATAATTTAGTATTATGACTCGCTTACCTGAGCTAAGGCAGCTCAGGAAAGCAGGTAATTCCCCTATGATCTGTGACAGTCTGTGAAACCAGCACTGCCAATTTTATACAGGTCTGCTGCACATGAGTTAGCACCATGGGATTTTGCTAGTATAACAACCAGACTAATAGAGGTCTTCTAAAGCCAACCCCTCTTAGCTGTGTTGTACCTACACAGTAAGAGATCTACTGAGAAACCTAAAGCCAAATTTATGGTCATCTTGCTGAGAAGAAAATGAGCTTTTAAAAAAATAGAAATAAAAGCATTCAAGAAATGTAAGTCAAGAGTCGGAGTTTTTCATGTCTTTCCTGAATAGCTCACTTGTCTCACCCCAGCTCAGTTTCTACAAGATTAAAACATAGAGAATGGACATTTGTTAATCACAAAGAAAAAAATTAATATATGGAGAAATCTATACTCATAGAATCATATAACAGTTTGGGTTGGTAGGGACCTTTAAAGGTCATTTAGTCCAACCCCCCACAGTGAGCAAGGACATCTTTAGCTAGATCAGGTTGCTCAGAGCCCCGTCCAACTTGACCTTGAGTGTTTCCAGGCATGGGGCATTTACCACCTCTCTGGGCAACTTGTTCCAGTGTTTCACCACCCTCACTGTAAAAAATGTCTTCCTTATATTTAGTCTGAACCTGCCCTGCTTTAGTTTAAAGCAATTACTCTTTGCCCTATCGCAACAAGTCTTACTAAATAATTGTCTATCCATCTATATATTTACCATATTCTTTCCTGTCCCAGTTGATGATTTACATCCTGCAAAGCAGGCTGTCATGTAAGTGATCCCATTATCCCCACATACAGGGTCCCACTGATCCAGCTTGCAGCTGCAGTCAGCATTGCAACTGGCCATGAAGTTGGTTTTGGGGGAGGAAAGATGCTTTAATCTGGAGGAAAACAGAAAGAAATAAAAGGATTATTAAGTCGAATTATATAGTAAAAAAATAATATCAGGGAGTAGCCAGGAAAAACATAGAAAAAGTAAAACAAGTAGATAGGTATCTTCTACCATCCGATGGACTGTGAAGCTGTCATATGGAGACTAAGATAACTTCAGCTAAACCAAAGCTCTTTTGAGAGTTTTCATCAAGCATTAACATTTTAATGGATTGTTGCTGGTATTCTTAGCTGGGAGAGATTATCTGGTACTAATTTTTCATTTGAAAGCTTAACCCAAGAAAGAAAAAAAAATTCATACCTAGACTCTCTTATCACATGCAGATGGCCATGCTTTTGCTTAGCAGTAGGTACCATGCCATATCTGGGTGCTAGAAGTGGTGATATAAAACTACGTAAAACTACAGCAGCAAAATGCTCTTGACAGTTTCTTTCACTGGATCAGAGCTGATTAGTGGCTGGTTAGTGGCAATGAAAGTTGCATGAATCTGTGTGAGAAGCGCTGCTTTTGTCTCATCTCTGGCTGTATTCGGCAGCAGCCCTGCACCCATGACAGACTTGAGACCATTTCTTACCAGATCTCATTTCTTCTTGTGTATTATCACGCACTTTCATAGCTCCCACTTTTATCAACATTTGCTGTAAGAAATGCCAAAATCAGGCCCCAAGAAGTTAAACTAAGCAGATGACAACTAGAATCGAGAATCTAATAAGTAGCCAGTGACTCTGAGGATCAGTTTTCAGTAAGCGTTAAGAGTCCACTACCTATAAATCAGCCCAGCTTTGAGGACACCCAGAATATAAAGGAAAAAGTATGCAAAATTTGCCTTTTCTTCCTCCCTATCCCTGAATCCAAAACACACCTCAAGGAGGCTACATTACCCCTAAGTCTTTTGGTAGGGAAAATAACAAGGGGGTTTAGCCCTTGGTAGGCTGTTGCTTGGCTTCAAACTACAAAATGTTAAATGGGTAAACCAGTATGTGAGTCTCTTAACCAGGTTAACCCTGGTACGTGCTGAATTCTCCAGTTTCAGTTCTCCTGGAGAAACTGTAATTGCTCCTTCCGTATTTGCCATCTTGATGTTTCTGCTTATTTTTAATTCATTCTACTGTATCAGATGTTGCACTCAAGCGGAGTTATCTCCCCTGCACAAACCTCTGGCATCTTTTATGTAACTAACCTCAAAGCTGAACTGGGTTTCAGGTTTGCCAAGACAACTAAGATGTTTCCCTGAACACAGGATCAGTTTCAAAAAAACACAGAAGCAAGTTTCTGTCTGGATTCAAAAAGTAGCCAGCCCTGCTGGATTCGGTTTAATCCTTTAAAACCCCTTGAAATTTGTTGGACCAGACCGAGCTAAATTTTAAACAGTAGGCAATTGTGGCAGGCTGCTAGAGTCAGCAGAATGTTCCTGAGAAAGCATGACCATGGTTCTGGTAAAGGAGGGGAACATCTGTTTGGGCACCACACGCTCCTGACATGACCACTTTCTACCTCCCAGATGAGAAAAGGGATGCAGGCAGGACAGCAGCTCCAGATACCAAGGAAGCCTGGTAGCTCCCCATGCAGATGGACAGCTACTGATCTAGAGAACAATCTCTTCTAGAGGCAAAGCCGTTGGGGGACTGTGGGGAAGCCACTTTCAACACTTTTTTTTTACATCCCCCTCCCTACATGGTAGGAGGAGTCCAGCTTTAAATTAAAGCTGTGAAATAGAATATGAAATATTGATTTGCCTGTGATAAATTCCATCTTAATTAGCAATTTGGCAAAACAGAGAGTTATATTGTCGATCTCCAGAAAAAAAAGTATCTAGAAAAAGACATGTACAGTTTAAACAAAATCAGGACATTCTGCCCATCGGCAGCACTAGGTATCATTTCAGCCTGACAGATCTATCTCAAAACCTAGGAATTTCTTGTGTGCATCACCACAAAGGGAGCAGTAAAATGGTACAATCACAGTCGCTCCACTCTAGTTGAAACCACACTGCTTGACACCAGCAGATGACCTAATGCAGGTTAATTTCAATAAAAATTTGTTGTCTTTAGACAGACATCATATTTTTTTTTTATGCAAAAGGATATAGCACAGTAAATGAACAGAGAAGACACGTTTCAGAATTCATCCAAATTCAAATAAAAAATGTTTTCTAGACTAGAAGGTTTGTAGTCGAGATGTGATTACAAACCCAGATGAGTCTGTGGGAGTAGAGGTGCATGAACCATGTTCTGCATGGGGCAGGGAGCATGAACCATTGCAGGGAGCAACTACGGCGAATGACACAACCAACACAAACCCAAGGAAGATACAAACCCAAGGAAGATACAAACCCAGAGTAGGGAGCTGTCAAACCGGCCACCTGGAGCACCTCACAACCGCACGTAAAGTACAAGAGGTTTAACAAATACGCTACTATGAAGGTGATGCACGCAAACTTCGTCATTTCGGTTATGTGAAGTTTGAATTTCTTGATTAGAAAGCCCCCTAGAAACATCCCCAGGATTGTGATGGGTAACAGTACCACACCTGAAAATAGAAGGTAATAAAAATGTTAACCGTTGTCACTTGTGTTGACCCCTTTTAGAATAAATATCTGGTTCTAGTAAATTCCAAAACATCAGTTACCGACCTATTTTTGGACTGAGCCTTTCAAGTTCTAAGACTTTCTATTACATTTAAGTGATTTTGTTTACTTCCTCATATTATTTCAAGTCATGTTATGACTTCAAAAAAGCTTAATTCCTCAATATTCCCTATGTTCCTACTATACTGGGGTTTGTATGTAATGTAACTTATATAAGTGTCTGTTAGAAACTGGAGTGGGAAGCAGTGTCTGGTTTTGCACTGGGTTCAATTTTGCTCTGAGAGTGAAGCATAGAAAGGTTTGCATTTAGATTTATTTCATTCAGCATTTCACAAACTCCAGACCTAATACTAATATTCTAGAGAGCTTTTACAAGGTTTTATTGCAAGGGGTTTGCCTTTCTCAGTGTGGTTTTCTTGGTTGGTTGGGTTTTTTTGGTCATATTGGTTTTGTAAAGGGAACCTACATCCAAAAAAAAAAACAGGAAAAAAAAAATTGTCATATTTGTACATAACCCAGAGCAAAAGAGAGTGTCTTCATATTAAAGTAATTGAATCTCAATTCTGCAATGAACTCAACCCTGGTTTTCTTGGCAGGTTATGAAAACATATTAATCACTGTAAAATTAATATGATTTCACTATTCTTTCTTCGTGGAACACTACAAAGAACTTATTTTTGAGGTAACTTGCAAGTAGAAAGAGTTTTGAGCTGAATGAAATTACTCAAAATTTTACATTTTGGTTTCTTATTGCCTATAAAACTTGTATTTGTAATCAAAATGGAAGAATATTTATGCCAAGATGTTATCTGAAAAGGAAGATCACTCATTTAATTAGATATTTTCTAAATTAAATGGGGTTTTTTTTAGTTGCAGTTTATGTGTGTTTTTTGTTCACAAAACCAGACACACTAATAACCAAAATCTCACTCGAAAAAAGACTTCAGCCAAACAAAAAAATCCACCCAGTTCTAGTAATCCTCTAGCTCCCTAAATTAGGAACATCAGGCAAATTGACTCTAAAATTAAGATCCATATTCAAAATATGGTAGGAGAATTAATAAGTCACTACATCATTTTTTTTTTAAACCAATTTCACAGGAACTCCTCCGAAAAAGAAAGGCAAAATAACAAAGAAAAACTTCCTTTTGATGCTGGGATTTAAAAGAAGGATAGGTACCTACCAATCAGAAAGATGGCTCGTGCCACTGATACATTAAATTGCTGCTCCATAAACTTTGTCTCATAGGTTATCAACCCAACAAGAGAATTGTACTGCAGAATAGTGAGGAAGATGTACACCAGGAAAATGGGATTTCCAAAGAGCTTCTTCAGAGCTGGGAAGAAATCTGCAATGGAGAGGTATATGCTGTACACCCTGCTAAACACAGAGAAGAGTTGTTTTGACATCCTTTAGATAATAGAATCAACTTTCATTTAATTACTGGCTGCATCGCAGGTTGTAATTCTTTGCCTATCAAAACACATGCTTGCCCAAGTGAGTTTTCCCCACTGCCAGCACATGACTTACAGGAGCAGCACGGCTGAATGGCACAGTGGATGCTGAACTGGGAATGAAAAATCCTAGGTTATCTTTTGCGTGTGACACGGAACCATTCATCAAAGGCACTAAGGCTTGTAAGACTGATTCTCGATGCCTATACAGGAGTGTCCCTAGAGGAGCATTAAGACTCTCTACGATGTACAAAGTGAGAAGTTTGGTGCCTTAAAGCCTTCACAAACCACACAAGAGCCCCACATGAGGCTGATGTTCAGAGAAAAGGAGCACTTGACCCAGAAAAAGGCTGGAATCTTTCCTGAGACCTTTGATTAGAGAATCCGAGTCCATGAAACCAAAGCGAAAGCAAAAACCTGTAGTCTGGTTGTTGTCACACTTGCCAAAAAGATGAGAGTTCAAAACACGTCTGCTGTATCCACTAAGAGGTGCACATGCATACATAAAATAAAACAAATAAAACCCTTGAGGGAGTCCAGCAATGGGTAGTTGGGGCTGATATTGCCTACACGAGACCAATTTAGCACCACTGAGCTCATACACAGGAGATACAAATCGACTGGAAACCCTCCTATAGCTAATGCAGTACTTAGCCCCATGTTTCCCTCCCATACATTGGCCTCAGTGAAAGAGTAACCTGCCAGCTGTGGATTGGTCATTAATGAGGGATAGGGTATTTTCCCTCCTTTTCCTTCATAATCATAGGGTTATAGCTGTCGTACATCATATGACAGCTACCGTGTCGAACTGAGAATCTCTGGTGCTCAAAGCAACAGCATGAGGTTTTCCCAGCTGTCTGACATAAGGAGGGGACTGAAACACACCCTTACCATTTCATTATAATACTACAAGTTCAAGAGAGTGGGTTTGTCCATCATTTGCACTGCAGAAATGTGCGTTCTGCTGAGGGTAGTACAAACCCACGCTCAGGTCAGAATGAAACCATGAGAGAGACTTCACATACAAGCACTTGGGTTATAACCTTTCACCTTTTACTGCCTCTGAGAACTTTAACTGTGGCTGAGCTGGGGAGTCTATTTTACAGTGATCTCCTTGAACAGGCAAATGACTGATCTTCAGGTTTTCATTCTCTCCTTCTTTTGGTAAGGAGTAAGGCAAAAACCAGAAAGGCAATGAAGCGATGAAGTTGACTGCTCCACAGATAAGCAATCCAAGCCACCAAGCACCAACCCAACGGGTGTCCTTAGAATTTATGCTGATGGCATCTATAAAATACAGAAAGACAGGAAAGTGGATTAAATATCAAGCAAAGCAATTAAACTTATTATAGGTATCCTTTTATATATTATTTAAAGACCAGAACAGAGGTGATTTATGGTTCACATGAAGAACTGAAATGCAGCTTGTATCAGATCAGTCCCGTGCAGTCAGAAATAGATGGCTCCATTTAGACACATCGTGGCATTTCCTTGCCACAATCTTCCAACAATTTCTGTGGGACTGAGTGGCAGAAAGAGATGCCTTCACCACCCAAAAAGAGCTTTACTTTCTCAGTTTCCCACTGTACCACCCCCCCCCCCCCCCCCCCCCCCCCCCCCCCCCCCCCCCCCCCCCCCCCCCCCCTCCTTCCTCCCCCCTCCCCCTCCCCATCCTCTCCACTCGGAATGTCATACACCAAAAACCAC
>WTSP01012241.1:27607-43167 GCA_025331215.1 Actenoides lindsayi
ACACCAAGTCACAAACATTTTTGTGGGTGTGGGGGGGAAAAAAAAAATCCTCCCCCCCCCAAAAAAAACGTTTCTTCTTTCGTTTCCCCCCTCCCCCCCCCCCCCCCCCCCCCCCCCTTCTTCCATCCCTAAATTCAACAGATTTTCCTTGAAGTTCCTCAGATATTCCCTGGAATTAGTGACTTGAAAGTGACTTGAACAATGAAAAGAGTCTTTGCTTCATGCTTTTTAAGTTAATTTGATTTTTGCCAAGTGTTGGAAGTGTCCATGAGCAAAGGTCTTTCACTGTTCCCTTAATGTGGGCACAGCCTTTCATGCTCTTTTGTTCTCAGCTGCTAAGCAATGGTGTAAAAAGTGTGTGCTCAAGCATAAAAACAGGTGCAAAGTTTTTCTGCAGTGAGGGCAGAGGTCTCGAACCAAGGGCTCTTCCAGACACACTAGAACACTGCAGATAATAAAATGTAAAAAAACCACCAGTTTTTGAATAGGAAAAATTCTCTAGAGGGACCCCCTTTTTGGACTAGTAAGCTGGGAAGGTGCTTCTTGGCACGTGGGTTCCTATTTACAGCCATCCTCCCAGCTAATGTCGTGGTGCCTTACCGATATCCACAACGCCAATGTCAACCCAGAGGCTGGCACAGAAAGATCCAAGAAGAAAGCCCAGGGTTGGCCCAAACATGCCTGAGGATCTCACCAAGCCTGTAAGAGAAGGCAGGCAGCACAGGAGAGTGAGTGAAATACCGTGCAGACAAGCACAACTTCTACTCTGAGGGCAAGACAGGGAGAGGGGGAGGCACAAAAGGGGAAGTCTAATGAGAAGCTTCTGAGCATCAAGAGAGTAAGCAGTGAGCTGCCAAGGCACTAGCTCTGTTGTGGAAGCGGGCTCCTTCCCCTGCACGGGGCTTTGCCAAAGTGAACGTGGTCGCACGTGGACCCCTGCGTGCATTTCATTGACAGGATTGGTGCCTGGGAAGGAATAGGAAGGAAAAGAATAACATTGCAATGATTTTTATCCCTCTTCCTCCCTAATTTTCAGATTCTTGTAGTTGTGTTTTTCAGCTTGTGGAGGTTAACTAATGAACATATAACTCAAGGCCCGTTGGAGGCATCACAAGTCTACCTGCAACTTTATTTACAGTTTGCAAGATGTTTTGTGGTTGTAGGAGTACAGACTTCTCCCTCCAGCATGTGTTTAGGTACCTAGTTTAATTCTAAGTAGCAGTAGTTGATCTGATGACGTCCCCATAAGAAAGCACATCTTTGAGCTTGGAGTCACATTAGGATGACAGGGACAACAAAAGTGCATGGACATGGAATTAGGTACAGGACCCTGCGTGTAACAAGGCGACAAGGAGGTATAAGTGTCCCCGTGTGTGATGAAAGTTCATTAGGCAGATTATTTGTTGATTCATTCAGCACCAGAACGGGCAAATCAGCTAACAGTTGTGTTAATACATGCCACGTTAAAAAAAAAAGATAAAAATCAAGAAATCTAGTGATCAAGTAATGACCTCTTTAAAAGCAGCTCTCAGTTTTGCTGCTGGCCTCACTGAGGTCTGCATTTTGCTCCCTGTCTCTGCTTACAAAGGCAATAATATGGGAGCCCAGATCAGATTCTGATAAGAAAAAATTTCAGTTGAACTTTTTAAAATCCCTTTAATCAGAAGCTCAGAGGCGATTACAAATATTTTGGGTAACTGCTGACTGGGACTTTCATTTTTGTCAGCTCCCTCCGTCGTATTTCCTTATCCCCAGATGAAGGCATTTGCAACAGCCTCACCCTGTAGCATTACACACTGAGTTCTTCCTGGAACCGTGTTTTACTATCTTTATGACCAGTTCAACTTCATCCAGCTTAGTCCAGGCAGCAGGTTTTTTTACCTCCCTCAGCCACACAAACACTCCATGCTAATAAATCAGTTTGGCAATAAATTAATCAGCTTGGGTGTAATTCTTTCTGTCTTGGGCAATAGGCTATCTTCCATCAAAACAACAACAACAAAATCCCAATTAGAAGGGACTTGTTACAACACTCTGGGAAGTGTTTGTTTTATCTTTCAGTAACTAGTGACTTTAAAAAGCTTTCATCAGGAAGTGTGCTGCATGTAAAAGTCAAAAAGTCAGGTAGAAACTTCTGAAACTTGGCTATATAACTGTGTTTACATTACTGACAGTAAGGATATTCTCTTATCATGAGACAGTGATTAGGAAGAATTTTTTTTCTCTGAAGCTGTGGCACCAAAGATGATATGCCAGATAAGACAGATATGAATCCTCACTTTGGAGAAACAAGTATTTGATTATCTTTCTATTCATCACAGAGAAAACTGGCAGAGGTAGCTGAAGCCACTTGGGGAAAACAGAAGGCACATCTTGGAAATAGCTTTCAAAAATAAACATGAGCTCTTTTTTGCATTGCTTTTTTGTCTCTGTACAACTCAAAATTATCCAGAAGAGAGCAGGTTGGTTTTTTTGGTAAGTATTTGCTTGGCTACAGAAATGTTAAAGAATGACTAACACAGAAATTGCTCATTTGTGTATTACCTATGTAAAATGCTGAGTTTTCTTCTTTAGAAAAATCATCAATATATGAAACTCCCAGTGGCATAACTGGTGCTTCCCCAATTCCACGTAAAAGGTTCCCCATCAGCACAAAGAGCCACAGATAGGAATTTGTTGTTTTCTCACATCCTGTAGGCCATAAACATTTACATTTCTGTGAACATAATTATGACAATACTTTATTGTAACAGAAAAATAACACGAAGTATTGGTTTCTTACAATCATTATAGGGTGGGTTTGTATATATCATGATTTCTGACAGGGGTTTTACTGATTTCCAGTAAAGGAGGGTGTATAAAATGATGCCTAGCAGGAGAAGAGAACCTCTCATCAGTGCTTTTGCTTACCAAAATTTTTCCTTGTGCTGGGTGTTTCTGTAGCATCTGTGACTGAATGGCCCTCAGACAATGCTGGGGAGCAAGCTGATACACTCGTAGAGGAGTTGTCCACAGTAACAGTTATCCTTTCGTAATTGTAACTGGAAAACAACTATGTAAAATACAACTGACACATGAAAGGCTCTGCTTTGCAGTGAGTGTATTTGAGCCTTGTGTTCACATATGTTCGTTCATGTTCATACGTGAAGGCAAAGCAGAGGGGCAACCCAGTTCCAGTGCTTCCATTTAAAAAAAGATAGGTATCTTCATACCTTTTCAAAATGTTCTGACCATTCTAACCCAAATATTTTCTTAAGCTAAAGAACAAAAAAGGCTTCTTCCAGGGCTTAAGAGATCCATCTCTAGACGGAAGGACAGCAGTAGAGTACATCCACATCTGTCTACTTACAACAGTGCTGATGTTTTCCCACACTGGCACCAGCTTCTTACCCATGTGGCAGACATGTAACATAAATGTTTTTTGTGCCAGTTTAAAAAGAGCTAGCTAAGGATTGAGTAGTGACTTATCTGTGTCTATAAAGAAGCTATCACGGGCTGCAAAACACATGTACCTGTTTGACTGTATTTAGGCAGCCAACTATGACAGCAAATCTGCTAAGCGAATTGAAGCCAGCTTGAGTACATTTGTGCTACATTGGGATAAATGGAGAGAAGACATAACTATGTAAGCATTAAAGCTTAGATGTGAAGGGGTATTTAAACATTTAATTCTCCCTGAGTTCAGTGGAGATAGATACAGATCTTCATAAAGAGCTTAGCATGAATAGCCATCATGGAGAAAAAAACCTCTTCCATCAACATCTCATTTAAATATATATTAAAAAAAGAGCTAAAAAAAGGTATGTATCTATATATATCCACCCCAGGTGAAAAATTCAACCTAATTCAACCCTAATTATGTATAAGTACTGTAGAAACCTGAGGTTTACCTCTTACTTACCTGTACAAAAAGAGGTAAGCTTTCAGAGAGGGAATCACAAAGTCAGCTAAAAAATCCACCTATTAAAACCTTCCTGTTATCTGGAAGAAACTGCTATTGTCAAACTTTTAACTCAGGTGGTGTATGATCAAAAAACACTTCATATGGTAAAGCTCAATTAGTGCACAATGTGAAAACTCTCCATATTTACCGTCCCATTAGGAACTGAGGCATCACTGACAAAAATGCTCCTACAGACATGATGAGACATCCAACAGCAATTACTTTTGGTCGATGAACTCTTGGTCCAAGATAGCTCACCAACACCATTACCATTAAGTTACCTGCATTGGCAGGAGAAAGATCCAGTAAGATTACAAAAAGAGATGGGTTTAGGGAAAAAAAAGGTATTAAGACTCAGTATTTATCCACTTGCAAAGAAAGTACACGTACCTATCTCAAAGCTACCATCAATAATGCCAACAATAGATGATGAGATTTCAAATCTCCTTTCAATTTGACTGGACATGCTCTTCATGTAGCTTCCAGAAAATCCTTTGGCAAAAAAGGAAAAAGCTAGAGCTCCAAGAAATATCTGAAGAGAGAAAATAATTGAGTTTGCAAAGAAACACATTTTTCTTTATGGCTGAGTGCCTGAGCAACCTACTCAAAGAAACTCAAAAATGAAATGCTTTGCTTTCTAATTCTCAATGAAGAGATTCATCCTATTGTTTTCATTAAGCCAGAAGATTTCACTTTCTCTTTCAGTGTAGTCTCTACCAAAGTCTCTTATACTGCAAAGAAAAAAGAAGCTGGTTTTGACTATGTGCACGTTCTATCTTTCTACCACATACTGTTTTCACTGTCTCCTTCCTTAAGGAAAACTTGTAGCATAAAGTTGTACATTACTGACACTATCCTTACAGCATGTCTTTCTACTTGTACTTCTCCTGTTCTGAAAAGCATGGATAAAAAAGATATAGCTGCAACTACCACTGCAACTATAGCACACCTCTAAATGATTCATTAGTAAAATATGGCCTCACTTTTTAAATTCTGAACACATTTGTTGAATTTTATGTGCCGGGAATCACAACCTAGAGCATTGTTTCCAATACACGTAGCATCAAATGCTGCCATACAGAACTAACTGAATTTTGATAGAAGTTCAAATTGTCATTTTCAGTATTCCAGAGAAAATAAATAGTGAGGGTTCATCTCCATACCTTCAGCTTTGAACAGTTATGGCACACACTCTTGGCAGGAACTGTGCTGCCGTCACTGTCCTGGAAGAGTGATTTGTCTTTAAGTTGGCCAGCAGTGGTTGACCTGTCCATGGTTTTCCTCCTTGAGATCTGATACGTAGGTATTCCTGCTTGGAAAATGTCACTGTGATTAACTATTATTTGCATAGGAATAAAGATTCCTGTGTTTTTCAGACATACTAGGTAGTGAGACACTACTCAAGATGTCTACTGACTGTAGAAATCTTTGTAGAGAAGGAAAGTCCCTAGGCATCTGGAGGCTAGGAGAGTACGTCAGAGAAACATCTTCACCATGCTTGACCCAATTATTTTGTTATCATTTGGATATCTGCTTTTGATCACTCATCCAGGCTAAATGGACCTTAAATGATCCAGTAGGATCCTGATACTATGATCCATTTATGAGGATTTTCTCTAACTGCATAATCTATGAATTTGCAGAAATACTGACCACTACTCTGTACCATTCTGTCAACATTGTTATGAGTAACGACATTTATTGGATAAATGTTTGTAGAATCGGACCACAAATGATGACTGAGGAGAAAATAGGGTAAGAGATAGGGTAGGTAAAGATGTATTAGGAAAAGGAAGGCACTGATTAAAAGAAATGAATAATGACTACCTTTAAATCCACAAGTCTTCACAAGTTCCTGCCAGACAGATGATAAATGTAGCTATTCTAATGAGACTGCCAAAGTTTTCCATTTAAAACTTGGCTCTGATATAAGCAGTCATCTCAGCTACATTGGTTAATATAGATTAAGCTGATCAGGGGAAACCAGGCAATACAGAGAGGTCTGAAATGACAGCAAGTCAAAAAGATCTATTGCCAAGTTCCTCTGTGCAATAGCACTGAAATCGGTTAGATAGCTCTGATATCCATTGGCACATTATTACAGGAATATAGAGGAGCACAGGACAAGAATGGGCCTGCAACATTTCTCCCCCAAGACACGGGGATCTTAGATATCCCACCCTGTTCAGTTCCTCTGGGAACTTCCCAAGGTTCTCCTTCTGCAGGCCCCAGAGGCCAGCGGACCCATCAGTGGAGGCCATTTAAGCGCCGTGAAGGGTTTTTGACACCCTGGACAGCAGGGCTGCAGCAGGGTCCTGGTCACTCTTTCCCTCTGGGGAGCTCAGCTTCCCTGAGCAAGACTCCCAGGAGCAACCTGGATTCCCTGAGAAATATCCACCCGTGCCCATAAAGGACGATACTCTCTTAGCAACCCAACAACCCCCCAAAAAGTTATTCCAAATGGTTGTGAATAGGCACTATTGTTTAATAAAGAGATATAAAGCCTCATAAACATCCTCACTTAAATTTTGTAGGTGGTTAGTTCCAAATCCTACTCCAGCAAGATCCACCAAAAGTGACTATGAAAAGCAAACATGTATATCCACACATGGAATTTCTAAAGGGACCTAACGTTCCTTAGACTATCTTCAGCAGCTCACAAATCATAAAACACTGAAAAAAAAGAAGTTCTAGATAAATAAAGTATGGTGAATTCAGATTTATTTCAATCTTTACAGTATGGAAGCTGAAAGACAGAGTTCTCTAAAGCAAATACATTCCTTATTGATTTGTATTTTGCTGATTATTAACTTTGTGAAACATCTGACTCTGTTAAATAAATAGTATTTAAATCAGTGACGTGGTTTTATTTTCACAATATTTAATGTTATGCTTCTAGCATAATAATCTACCTTAAACTTACAGAAAATGTTAAACTGCCTAAACACTTTTCTTTTGCCTAATGAAACAGAAACATTTCCCATACCCTCTGCATAAAAATCTGAACTTTGGCAAACTGGTGAATCATTGATACCAGTGGTATTTAAAATTAAATGAAGCAAGAAAAATAGTACAAGATTTAATCTATGACAGCTTTGCTTTTAATTAATTGATGGCAAGTTTTTGTATGGAGAGATAAAGCATCCCACTGTCCACAGGCTTATCATTATAAAAAAAAGAAATAAATCTAATTTGCAGAATTACACTTCTGCACTTTACATAACCTCTTTCAAGTTTAGTGACACCAAGATGTACAAAAAGCCCAGTCTGTCCAGCACCACCACCTAACAATGAAACGAACGGACGGACGCAAAGAAGGAGGAAGGGAGAGTGGGGAGAGACAGCGAGAGGCAGAGAGAGAGAACTTACTTTGTGTCACTGCAGTGTCAGGCTGTTTCTTTCCTGTGCCCTAGGGCTTGCAGGCTTGAAGCCAGCACAACGTCACAGCCAAAGCGCTGCCTACTCCAAGAAGTGGAGCACTCCACCACATTTTTTTTTAAACCTCGGATTTCCTTCTTGCGGCGATTGTGAAACTTTCCCACAATCGCTGATACGAAAGCATTGAAAAGAAGGCAGGTTTTACTTGTGTTGTCTTTGCTTTGGCAGCCTACCTGCCAGCTTGCTAGTAGTGCCAGCCTCTCCCAGGAGGAAAAACTTGTTTTCTTCTTTTTTTTCTTTCCCTTTTTTCCTTTTTTTTTTTTTTCCTTGAAGTCTAAATACTAAAGCTGCTTTAAACACCTTTGCAAAAGGGATTTCCTGCCATCCACCCAACAGCCATGGAGTGGTTCAGCTCACACATAGGAGCCCTGAGAGAGCAGGCTCAGTTTTTCCAAACTTGTTAATCTGCATCCTCAGCAACTTGCACTTCCTGGTACCTTTGCTGAGGGTCAGCAGAGATACCAGGATGACTTAGCAGAGATACCAGGATGACTTAGCAGAGATACCAGGATGACTTAGCTCCTCAAAGGGCATGAACTGTGTTTTGGCACCTGCCAGTTTTTGGTATGGGTCTCCTGTGCCACAACCCCGACGCAGAGATGCAGAAAGGCAACCCTCACAGAGGCCTAAAGAGAAACGGATGCCCTCAGGAAGTCACAACCTTCCATCAGACCCCCCTGCCTATTATAAATCAGGGTTATTTAACACAACCACAAGCAGTTCCTGCAGGTGCCGACAGGAGATGGGGGGCGACACAGCTACCCCTCCAAGATTGCTACAGACTGGCCAAACAAACAAAAAGATTGAGAGTATTACCCACAGCTAGCCCAGCTTTCAAGTCCTGAGCAACCACATGTAGAAAATCAGCTCTCCCATCTATCAGGGCACATACAGAATGTAAACCAACCTAATTCCTGTCTTCTCTAGAGCAGAAATCTCCAGCAGGAGGGAAGATTCTGACTCAGAAGTCGTTCCAGGTGTTAGCAACAGAGTCTCAAGAAACATTTTTTGGTCATGGGGTTGCACACAACAGCACAGTGCTGGATTTTGCAGAAACTTGAGTTATAAAATCAGATTCACATCTAATTAAGAGACCATTCTAGTGATTTCTAAATATGGAAAAAAGACTTTTATGAATCCATTAACTTGAGGAACCCTGGAAGAAAAATGCATTGTCCCACTATCAACTTTCTTTCAACCTGGAATACAAACTTTGACCAAGTTTGTATGAAAAGCCTTGATTAGCTTTTTCTGTATAAAAATACATTAAGAGATTTGCTGAGGTTTAAACTAACTCAATGAAATACATGGAAATGTATTAATTGGTTGTGAAAGCTAAAAGAAATAATAAATCTGAAAAGTCCATAAAGACGAAGGTTCTCACTTTCCCCTGAAGCTTGGTAGTTAACTGCAGACAGTCAGTTTATCTGCTGCATTCACACCTGTTACTGGATTTTTCTTGATAGAATTTTACAGATTTTACTGTGATGATTATGTATTTATTGATTTATTATGGGTCTTTATCTGAAGTTTCAATCTTTCTATTTTGCCAGCAGGCCTCTATGATATCACCAGATATTCAGTGAGCAATTCAAAAGACAGCTCACATCTACCATTTAGTAAGAATATATGCAACACACACACAAAAAGTTATTTTCTATAATGGTTTTAACTGCATTGTTCCTGCATTAGTCTTTAAATGCTAAATTCTTGTTTAATTGATTTCCTTTTAAGGCAAGGAAATAATGTACATACTGAAACTTCTTTCATTCAAAAGAATTCAGAATACAGGCAATGCAATCAAACCTATTCTTCAGATAAACTGATCTTACTTTTATTTAGGTGAAGAAAAGTTATCTTTGCCTAGTTCTTAATGCCTTAATTATTATTTATTCTAAAGCAAATCTTTAAAATGCTTAGGTTCATTCACCACAATATCACCAGAATAAATCAGAATTTGCTTCATCTGATAATTTCAAATGTACATATATTACAACCTGCATTTGGACTGCTTTTAGCTATGACGGTATTGCAGAGTTTGAGGGAAAACAAATATGAACATATGTGAACAATGGGTCTCCTGTTTATCACTCCTGTCAGCCTGCAACCATGTGGAAGGACAGAAGTCTGTTGGAAAGGTAACTGCTAGCCCATCAGGAGAAGAGGCACAAGTTCTCAAAGGGGACACCCAGAAATATCCCATCAGTACTTGGATACATGTATTTTACAGTTTAATACAAAGAAGTTTATCTATAAAAGGCACGACATGTCTTGTGATTGTTGCACGCAGATGGTAGGATCTACTTTCAAGGCAGCACTGCATGGATTCAGTGCAGACACTTCAAAATCAGCCACTCAGATCAGTTTCTCTTTCTAGTCAGAGGAGGAAAAAGAAGCATTTCCAAAGATGTGAGTTGTCTGGTCTGTTTTAGATACTTACTTTGAGACGAAATGAACTCCAGATACAGCTGTGAAAGGACAGACAACAAGATCAACTTGTGACAACAGAAAGTCAGAAGAGACAAATCCCACCATAAAAGACTTCAGTGCTCCCAGAAGTGGTCTGCCATAGGTTTTGCAAACTGGGCTCTGTTGTCTGTGACAGCACTGGCCATCATGCCTGTCTGTGCAACTCACTTGTGATGTGGCAGCTGCTGACAGATGAGGAAAAGGTAATGGAAGGGCAGTCCTGGGGAGGCAAGCCGCAGCTGCCCGATCCCAAGCAGCCCACTAGCACATCCTAGCAGAGAGCAGAATCAGTAGCACACATCAGTGCCTCTCCGTGAGGCACGGCGTGGGCTGCTGTGTCAGCCACCAGCCTGATAACTGGCGGTACGTTGGCCTTGCCCACTGGGAACCTGTTCTGCAAGGCCCGTGGCAGCACGGAAACTCAAAAACAGGAGAGCGTGTCACCCACAAGGAAATGTTTGTTGTTGATGATGAGGTGTTGCTGCTTCTTGTGTGACCCAACACTGTCTGTCTGCAGCAGGCTGAGCAACAGCCGTCATGTCTGGTAGTGGTAGGAGCTCAGAGGTGGGTTCCAGAGCCCATCAGGAAAAGGCCTAGAGAAGGAAGCTGCCTTCCGAGCCTGGCCGGGTGCTGCACTGTGTAGCAGCACCATCCATGTTCCCAAAGCAGGACACCGTGTCCCTGGTGTGATGTGCCTGGCTGGCTGCACATCAATGCCCTCGGTGTGCTGTGAACCGCATCAAACGGGTGCAGGATATTCTGCGGCTGAGGACAAGCGAGGACATTCAGAGCGAGTGAGCGTATATTCCCCTGCTCAGCCCACTCATTTCTCCAGGGGTTTGTGCGGTTGTCACTTAAACTGCAGAAGTTTTAGGCTTGGCCTCCTGCCATGCAGAGGTGAACCAGGTGGCAGATCCCACTCAGAAGGGTGCCCATTCAGAGCTTCGTCTTGTTCATCAGCGGAGGAAGCGCTGTGCAAGGGGAACCTGCCTGTCGAGGCTCCAGTCGCGCTCGGTTGCCCTGATTGAGCTTTGCTGCCAAACAGAGCCCCAGCCCGAAGAGGCACAATCCCAAGTGTCAAGCCAGCAGCCAAAAGATCACGTGGGGATGTGGAGTCAGCGCTGATGAGGCCCAGAGAGCTCAGCCTGCGAGTCACATCGCGGGTTTCCTCAGGAGTAAGTAGTAGCAGAGGGAGGGAGAAGGAATGTGAATTCGGTTAGTTTGCTGCTGCTGAAAACATGGAAGGATAAGATGAGAAAGAGGAGGAGGGGGAAAAGCTAATCGTCTGCTTCAAAAAGAAAAAAAAAAGCTTTTAGAAGCATGATTTGTACAGAAAGTGTTCAATCTTTTTCTTGACACAAAGTTTTTCACCTCTGGAAAGGTACACAGAAGATTCGGGGTTGCTATGAGAAGTTATCATGAAATCTTATTTTAGTAATTCCAGCTTCTTTAGGTCCCAAAGAGAATTAATAAAAGACAAAGACACTAGTGGTAAAATCATTTCAGAGTGCTCTTTTATGAGAATTTTATCCCATAAAACAATTTGGCAACTGTCCATAGACCTCCTGCAAAATTGGTGCAAACTAACTCTGCAGTAATGGAATTTTCTCCCCAGGGATGGGGCCCCACTGAGTACTTATATCTAAAATTTCAAATAATAATAGTAGTAGAAGACGTCATTCATCTCTTCAAGCTGTAAGACAGATATTACATGTATGCTCACACAAGAAACAATACTATTGACTTTGTAGGAGTAGACAAAAAATTATTTCAAGTCATATAATTTATAGATAAAATGGGCTGCATGTGCCTTTGAATTTAGATATAATTTGTGCTTGAATTCATTAGTCTTCTGAAAAAGAAGAGGGAATCTCAAAAAAAATCAAGTTTTTGCCAGTGTTAGTGCATGACTTCCAGCCTGAAACTCCAGCACATGCTGGATCAATGCTTTAACCTGAATGAAGGATTTGTTGTTTAGATACACTCTACACTTGAAATAAACCATCAAAGGATTTGGATAGCTCAAACAAATGTACTGGGGATGCTTTCAAAGCTGCAAAGGGGAAGTCTAACTACCACTGAGAATCTTCAGCAGAGCGGTGCCCATCTTCAATGTATGCAACTCAAAATCATCTTTTCCAAGTATCTTGTGGGCAAGTTGTTACCCATGAACCTAATAAACTGATGGAGAAATCAGCTTCTGAAAAATCACAGCTTTTTGCCACAGGAAGTTTGTATTAAAAGAAAGTAAACAAGCAACTCTAAGTGGAATACAATCCAAAAGAACTCTTCTTCGTGTGTATGAGTACTGATGTATTTCTCAGGCCAAGATCTCTGCTGACCTCTCCAAATTCCAGCTAAAAGTAGGAGCTACCACCGCCTGTGCCAGCTCCATGGGAGTGCAAAATGAACCTGAGCCAGAAGGCAAGGAGGAGCAAACCTCCACACACCGGGGAGCAGGGCGGAGAAGTGAGGTATGCAAAAGTACAATAAAGTATGGCTAAGTAGTTCTCAAATACTCACTCTATCCTTGGTGGAAAACAGAGGAGGAAGATTTCAATACCAGTTGTTTGTACATCAGGATGTTATAAACTTCATTTTGCTTTTTTTTTTTAGTGTCAAGAACCCTTAAAGTACTTTTATGTGAAAGATTATTATTATTATTATTATTATTATTATTATTATTATTATTATGCAACTAGGGGCATTTTTTGAAACTACTAAAAGAGACTTTAAAAGTCACTGAAGAAAACTAGATGTGGGAATCTTCAAGGATAACATTCCCTCATATCTCCCCAGGTCAGTATTTCACCTTGCAGTTCCAAGGAAGACTGCTTTTGTCACAGCTACTTTTTGAAACAATATTTTTTGGTACAGTTTTTGTTTTTAATGAAACGATGCTGATTTTTTAAGCATTAGTTGCAGTAATTGGTTTTGAGGGAGTTGGGTTTTTACCTGAGGAGTATCTAAAGCAAATGTATGGTGAACTATCACTATAACTATCATGGGGCATATTGTCAGGCAAACACTGAATGGAAATTTCTTTCTTCTGCTAAGGAATATGAAGATGCCTTCCTCTACAACCTGTGAGAAAAGTTATAGCTAGCATCAGTGACATAGTTGTAAACATTAAAAAGGCAGTATACTCAGTATTCTGGTGTTCAACTCTGGGCAGCAGCGTATTTCTTTGTTATTGTTACTGTTGGCTTTGTAGGTCTGCAAAACAAAAATAAGAGTCCCTGAAACAAGTTTCTGACATTCAGTTGCACTGAGCCAATGACAACACTGTCTGCATAAAATGGTTCTGTGCTTTTTGTTTTGTAAATGGCAAAAATTATGGAAAAATCTTGAAGGTAAAAAAATTCACACAATATCAAAATATAGGAAGACTTTGGTAAAAGCAATATTGGAAGATCTTTTCCAAGGCAATAAAGCAATATGCCAGTCAAGAACCAGTTTTCAGAATAAAAGGATGTTCATTAGATGAGCATCACACAAATTTTGTACATTCCTGGGACAAATCATAAAGTGCTTGGTACATAGGCAAGGTACAGGCTTACTTTAAGGAGCCTGGCACAAGTAGATATCTGAAGAATGTAAAAATAGCAGAGAAGAAAAATGACTATTAAATTAGATGAGAAACTATTTTGAAAGAAAAAATTAACACAATAGGATGTATGTGACATACTGGGAAAATTTCCAAGACAGTAAAATTAACAGAGTATAAAACAAATCTCCAGAGAAGCAGGGAAAGTCATGCCATCTATATTTTTAAATTGGACTTGACAAACATTAAAATATGTGCCAAGAAATAATCTTTTATTGGCAGTAGACAACGTAACTTATTCACTGTAGTCAATTTATAAACTCAGAAGGACTAAACCAACATGGTCAGGGCTAGAATTAGAGGCCTAAATTCCTCCCATCTGTTCATTACCATCACTACCTACGTTCTCCGGCACGAGCACTTGATAAACTGTCAGTAGTTGAAATCCCCTTTGACAGCCCAAGGATTCCCATTTGCAGCTGGTGGTGCAGTTGTTACACCAGATGCACCAGACACTCTTCCCCAGTGGGGATGGCAGGGACGTCAGTCACAGCACCCTCTGCTTACTGCCCTCCCTTTCTACTTACCACAGGCAACACTCTTTTATCAAACAGAGTTACCTACCAGCCCAAAACTCTTGGGAAAGTAGTTTTTCTTCTCAAGCAAAACCCTGTTGCACTGGAGCTATGGAGCAAATCCGAGGCCAAGTTCTCTCACTGCAGGACACACGGGCATCTGGCTTTGCCAGATGTCTAGTGAGGGACAGAGATATGTATTTGATTACAAAATCAAAAGCAAAAAGTTTGCCAAGCACAGTATTATAATTAATTATAATTTATGTGGTAGTCTAGGCTGATGCACCTTTTCTTTCCATGGAGATGTCTGGATTACAGGGTTTTTCCAGCACACGTTGCACTTGTTAAATGTAATGTGCAGGTATTAATCCTTGGCTGTTGCCTGGCCACCTAACGTCTGATTCCCATAGCAATTCCTGCCATCCTATAGCACATAAACATTGAGTAAAGACCACTGTGCATCCTGAAGTTATCTGGATCCCTCTCCATGCAAACACAGGCTAAACAGACCCTCTTGGTACCTCTTCTCCTTCCTGTTTCATTCTTTAAATGGAAGGCAGGTACAAGCTAATCTTGGTGCTCATTTTTCTTGTCATTTTTTTTTCTTTTTTAAATATATTGTTTAGTGAGTTTGTGCTAATAAACACGCAAAAGCATTGACAGCTCAGCTGTCATTTTGGGGCATTCAGGTCTTCGAATTTGCAGAGTAATTCCCTATAAGTCACCTCTGCTTCTGGAAGACTGACTGAACTGCAGCCCAGCATGGATTCCTCTTTACTTGGTATTACATACACTGTGAAAAAACACCTATCAGAAAAGTGAGAGGGGGAAAGTTACCAATTATATCAGCTATGCTGAATGATTGCAATAGCTCACCTGTAGTATAAAAGTCACCTAAATATATGGCAGAAGAGCCATCGGCTCTTTATCAGCCCATAGCACTGAAGCAAAACAGCTCTTCCACACCTACCACAATCTCCATCTCTCCAGACATTTACTGAAGTGATAATTCTTTTTTAAAAGTACCACTGTGCTGCCATGGAGAGGCAATTTCACCATGTTCATACAGAAATAAGATTTGGAGAGATCTAAGCTCTTCTCTACATACCACTGCCTTTGCTAATTAATACAGGAAAAAAACCCCTAAACTGGACCTCTGCTTGTGATGAAAGTTCATAGCTATACCCAATCTCTATTGCTCAGGCCTTGTCTGATCTGAAAACACAGCAAGGTAAATTAACAGAGAAAGCTGGAAACAATGAATAGTTTTGTGTTTGGCATATCTGAATTTAGAAATAACTTATCTAGTGCTCAGGACAAGATTTCAGAAGCCAGACTCATACATAAAAAGAACTAAAATGAAAAGAGAAGTCCATGGTAGACTCTGTTAAATTGTAATGCTGGAAAAATAAATGAGTGCATAAACAATACAAGTTGTCTGTCTATGTGTCTGTGTGCATGCATATATATATACCTTTAGTAGGAATATTCCTGCAAGCTCCTGGTTTTAAGTGGAAGTAAGTCACAAAGTGGTAGGAGGAATGTTGTAAATGCTGGTATCCTGTTATTCAGATTCTCCAGAAGAAAC
>WTSP01012242.1:0-46922 GCA_025331215.1 Actenoides lindsayi
TTTCTTTTCTTTTCTTTTCTTTTCTTTTCTTTTCTTTTCTTTTCTTTTCTTTTCTTTTTTCTTTTCTTTTCTTTTCTATGTTTAAGTCTTACTTTATACTTTTTTTTTTTTCCCCAAGGAAAAATACCATATAATTGCTGTGGCACTTTTACCAGTATCACCTTCAACTTTGATGGTAATAAGTAATATGGCAGCCTCAGTTCCTCTGTCAAGGAAAAGGGTGAAGTCTTCATTGACTTCTAGTGTAATAGATTAAACCGGAGAATCCATTTTAGTCAGGGAAGAGTGGATGCTGGTGAAGTTATGAGCTTACTGCACCTTTTAAAATGAAATATTTAAACATGTGGAACCTTACGTGGTTGATGCATTAAGCTGACATAGGATGTAAATCAAACAACACCTAAATGTCCTTTAACAAAGTCAATTATATTATATAAGCGTAACAGAGAGAGAACTCCTGTGCATCTGCCAGTTTTTCTATTGAGATAAAAACCTTTCCACAGATGCAGGATATCATTTATAACTACTTGGTATTATGCTATAAACTTAAAAAAAATTAAACAAAAATGTATTCTTTATTAATGTTATTGAAAAATGGTGTTCCATATCTAAACATCTACTGGAAACATCTACTCAGTTCCTGAAATCATCTCTATTAGATTATGTAGATACCATCTATGAAAATACTTCTAAACTTAATCTGTCAAGACTTCAAAGAGTCTATAGGCAAATACTTAGATTTGCATTAGATTTTTGACTTTGAAATCCCTTATTGTAAGTTCCTTGCTGACTTTGATGTGCTGCCTTTACACCTCCTCTCTGAGAAAGGAGGTGTAAAGGCAGCACATTAGTTTATAGATGTTCACAGACTGTTTTTCGGATAAGGCCATTTAAATCTCTTCTGAAGGTCAATCCCAGCTCTTATCATTCAAGAAGTAATAATAACAGAGAGAGACTGCCTCGAGTAAGGACTGCTTTAAAACACAAAATAGCAGGGGTGGAATGAACTTACTTAACTCTTGACCTAGCACAATATCAGCATTCTAGTGTTTTGCTGTGACAATGCCCTGCTAAAGCATAGTGTGAAATTTCAATATAAGTGTGTGGAATTAAATGATTAAGGAGAACAAGAGGTTGCAGTTGTTTACAACGGGCTTACATTTTTGTTTGATTTATTTGATCTTTGTTTTTGGTTTTTGCAATTAATAATGTATTGATGAACCATAAAATAGTGCTTGAAACACACAGTAAGATACACCCTGTTCAAACGCTAAACAAGAATTTCCTTCATGCATATGCCAACATTTTCACACCTGGCTGGCTGAAGTTAGACTTTGAAATAATTTGGAAGTAACTTTCTTGCTTTTCCTGGGTCTGTTTTTTTTCTTCACCAAACCCCTCTATTTACTATGGAAGTAGGCCTGTTTTGGATGTTTTCTGCCCTTCTGGTAAGAATGTCACTTCACTCTAAGTCAGAAGATGAATTTTGAACCATTTTGGAATATTATTGTTCTGTTTCTTATCCTTGTTTTCCCCTTATCAAGAAAAAATGAGAAAGACCTATTTTTCTTCTTGTAAGAAAAAGTCTGTGTCCAAAACTTTTTCTAGTCACTCTGTCTAAATTAATCTTGATTTCAGTGATTATTTGTTATATGTAGCAGTCTTACATAGACAAAAGTTTTTAGAAGCTGCTGCATCCAAATAAAGGACCTTATTCTCAGATGATGGAGCCTTACTTTTGAATGCAAAACTTGGCAAAGAAATGAGTTGAGAACACAGGGAGGACCAAAATTATTAAATATGGCAATGAACAATATTTATTGGTTTTTCTTTTTATTTTTCTTTTATAGGTTTTGGATGAAGTTTGGTAACAATCATGGTGTTACATGTTCTGCTAGCTGAATGCTGACAACTCTGACTTTGCAATAACTAGATTGTTTGCACGTGATTTATGAATAGGAAGAGTTAGTTTTGAAACTGACCTTGTCCAGCTGCAATTTTGTGTGGTTTCAGCAGCATTTTCTGTACTGCTAATGAATGAGTAGAGAGGAGCTACAAAATGTCAATGCAGTGCAGTCATTCTGTAGGAAGCCTTGTCTCTGCTATTTTAATTAGACAGAAAAGTTGTGCTATTGTAATGCCATTCAATAAGGAACAGAAATTACCACTATCAGAGAAATCTGTGAGGTATTATGCAAATACAGGAGTCCAAACCACGCCTATGGAAAGTACAGGACCAAACTGATATCAGAAATTCCATGCCAGCAGGTTTGCCATTGTGTTTTGAGATGTTGTGCCTGCTTCTCTATTAGTTGTCCTGTGGTCAGGAAAACACAACCATCTATTGTGCTTCACCAGGTTTTTGGAGAAGGTAACTTTAGAATGGGCTGGTTTATTTGCAAAGGGACGCTCTTGCCCTAATTATTTGCAAAATATCGCAAAGTTTTGTAAGAAAACTGGTCATTTTAAAGCTTGTATTTAAATCATGAATATCAGTGAGAAAAGTCAGATATGTTGTTCATCAACCCACTTAAAAGCAAGCGGCACCTAAAAGCGCTGTTTCAGCATATTACATTTGAGCTACAATCCCTTATGTGTTTTCTCACATAAACAGTTTCAGACCACAGCTTTGCTTCTGTGGATTTTAGGTGCTTATCAAATCCACATTTTGAATGATTCTTGTGTGTCTCCCCAGATCAGCAGAGGCATGGAAGATTTGTCACCCACTTTTCTGCAGATGGGAATTGATGGATAGAGATGAAATGATAGTGTTTCACAGACACTCTGTCAGAGCGAGTACTTGGGATCACCATTCTTAAGGTCTAGGTAAGTTTGGATCATTGCAGTAGCCTTTCTTTCTGGGTCTAAGCTTACTTCCTGGCCTTCACAGCAGGAGGAGGAAAATTCACATGTATGAGCCTCCCTTCAGCATGTAGTTGTAAGGACTGTTGAACAACTTAACACCAGTTATGGGTTGCGTTGAAAGAATTTTCTTTAGAGGTAGTGCTCTGGTGATTTTTTTGTCAGTACAATAAGTGTATTGCTCTGACTGCTCTAACTTCACAGGCAGGTTGGAGCATTTGTGCCACAATCTGTACTGCGGAAGGCTGGAGGAAAGCAACAGCTTGTGGGTAGAAAGGCTACTAGGCCCTCTGCACACCGGGAAACAGTTTTTTATCCTGAACTTTCCAATCTGGCCTAGAAATAAAAGCAATCCTAATGTAGGTCAGGAGGAAAAGAAGTAGTTTAGGCCTCTTACCCTAAGCTTACATGCTGTAGTAGAGATCATTTGCGTCACTAATGTCAAACACTAGATTTAGATAGTTAAAACTCTAACTCCTGTAGCAATGATGAGGAATATCCAGGATCTGTTTAGATAAGTTTAAGCTTGTATTTCTTAAATGCAAATGAAAAACAAGTATGCCTCAGATTCTTAAGACACTGGCTGAATCTCACTCAGGAAATTCAATGTGTGTATATATATATATTTATTAGGATCAAAGTAAAACTTCTTTTACAAATATTTTTAATAAAGATTAATGATTTTAAGACTTCAGGGTTATTTCTTTAAAACCTTTGCATGCATCATATTCCTTCCCTTCATAGTTAAAAAAAACCAAAAAAAAACCCCACAAAAACCAAAATGGCATCCCCCAGCTCCCTGCAATAAACCCCTAAACCTCCTAGCAGGTTCATTGCAGAGGATCTCAAATTCCACTTGTCTATGATGTAGTTCTGCTTGGGTCCAGTTTTCCCCTTTTCCTGCTGACCTGACAACAGCAATGTATTTCCTGTCTGCCTGAAGATCACTGGAGAAGTGCCAGTCATAATCTTCCCCTTATTGATTCTGGTCAGCAGCTATTGACAGCTTTAAAAAGATTATGTTTTAATTGGGGATCAGATAGATGGCATTTTAAGGTATTTAATTTCACTTTGTAACTCACTATAGATTATCTGAGTGGTTCCACAACTCAAGGAGGATAAAGATGAATGTGTTGTCCTTTTCTTTAGGTGACCCTGAGTGCAAATGTAGCTCAGGCTAAAGTGACTGAAAATCTTTTTCTATCACTGGGCTGAAAAGGTTGAAAGTGAATTCATTAGTGTTATCTTTGTTTAAGGCACAATATCTACACCTCACCAAACTCGCATCTTCAGTGGTCACACTTATTCTCATCTGTTTTAAGAGAGAAATAGACTGGTGAGGTAAATGAAGAAAAAATCAAGACAAAGAGAATTAACATTGTCTTGAAACTTGCATGCTTGCTTACAGCTCTACAAAGCAAGTGTGCAGCAGCACCATCCAAATGGATGGAAGTCCCTAATCTGATGGTGGTTTCTTCTTGCAAAGGAGTTTCAAGGCAGTGCTGGAAAAACAGGTTCCTATAGCTGTTTTCTGAATATACTCTTACAATGAAAAACAATTCAAGAGAAAAGCAGTCATAAACAAATACTGAATTTTGAGACCCCCACCCCTCCATGTAGCTCATCTGGAATTGCCAGTCATTCCACCTTCAGTCTGGTGAACTGTTTGAAGATACCTTCAAGAAATCTAGGTCCACCTCACCAGGAGATGCTTAATAACAAAAACTGATGAAGTCCAGAACCTAGCGTCTGCGTATGCTAGATCCACCAAGGATTATAATTGCAGATTTACTGGGCTATAAATTCAAGGACATTTTGCCAGAGATGCCTTTTCTTTATGTCCAGGCTTGGTTTGAGGACTTGGAAGAATGGATCAAATTTTCCAGCATCCAGCTAAGTATTGCAGAGAAATTAATCATCTTGTATGTGACAGATCCAATGTGTCTCAAAGGTATCACCTTCACTCCATGATACTACCTGGCACATTATTGATAATTTCTGTGAAGTAATCCATATATATGTTGCAATCTTAGTTAAGGTAAAAGGTTGAAAGTCTCTCTGTTTCTTAATTTCATCATCCAAGAACATGGTAACTGCTGTACATAGCAAACTAAAGACCATTAAAGAATTACAGAAGAGAGGTTCTTTGTTCTGCATAATGGCTGTAAAACATATTTGCATGCAGGTAATCAACTATTGCATAAACTTAGCATTCCTGATATATCAGTAGATAAAAGGAAGACCCGGTTTGTGTGATAGAAGGAGGATCTTAAAGATCCCTCTGAAAGGCTGAGGTGAATGCTTGGAATATAGAAAGGTGAATGTCTGAAATATTTTCTCCCTTGATATTCTTTATATATTTTCAAAATATCATTAATAGATGACATGCAATCTTTGTGATTCTTCATCTCATTTATTCCAAGGGACCAAATACAAGTCATTGAATCTCTTCACTGTCTCCCAGACCTTGCAAGCCAAAAGACTTCCTGAGCTGCGTATGGAGAGCAATAAAGTGTGATGTGGATATCTAAAAGAGGCCAAATGAATTGTACATGGAAAGTATCTTATTTCTTCCTCTGACTATAGAACCAGCTCAGTTCTAGACATTTATAACTGTGAGATGCATCCTACCTTCTGTTATCTGAGCGTGCTTACTATAGTTAGACCCTGGCCACAAGAACACAAAGTAGGGAAGGCATTTATTCTCTCTGCAATACTTCCACATGCCCTGCCACCTTTCTCCCTACTGCCATTGCAGAGCCTTAGGACCTCACAGTCAGGAATGTAGTTCTCCTCATACAGTTCCTATAATATTAGGGAGCACAGTTATCCCTATAGCACTGCTGGAGACTTGAAGCATGGGCTGATAGACAATATGTCCAAGCTTATACTGGAAGTCAGCAGGACAGCCAGGAGCCGAGAGCCAGGATTGCATCCTAACAAAGAGATCATGTATTTTCCTCAGTGAAAGTAAAAGTAAACAGTAAATGTAAGAGAAATCAGAATATGGATTATTTCTGCGGACTTGGCAGAATTGATGAGCCCTCAGAGAAAGTTAAAAATATGGTGTCCTTTACTCTGGGTTCAAGATTTTCTGGTGTTGGCAGAGTATCAGGTCCTTGTTTTCCTTGTTGTCTCAAAGAGCCGGTAGAATCAGTATGACTTTAGAAAGTCTTACAGAAATAGGGAGAAAATAGTTCCAGTCCTGTGACCTCCTGAATGACTCCCTACTCCATTTTTATTCAATTTTTTACATACAAAATTTCCCTCTTCTCTCTAAAATGGTAGTTATCCTTCAGAAAGTCTGTAGGGTCTCAGAACAGGAACAGAACATGCTATTTTGTCAAAGATAGAAGAGATAAGACTGGAGGAGCCAGACAAATTTATGAAGCAAGATGATGGATCACTGGGAACAGATTGAGAGACCTGATCAGAACAGTGAGCTGACATGAGGAGAGCGTGTAGGCCATCTATTTGGCAGCAGTATTCAGACAGCCTACAGGAGGGTGATGCAGATATAAGAGGGGGAGAGGGAGGTTGTGGTAATCACAGGAAGAGATGAATGCACTGCAGATCTTAAATTACCCACTAAGGACAGCCTCTGAAATACCAAGATATCCAGTGTTCAGCAACTACTTTGCTACAGAGGATTTAATTGAAATAACCTCCAAGCCCATGCTGAGAAGACGGTATTAATTGGCTCTGCCAAACTTAAAAGTTGATCAGCAATTTATATTTCACTTACTAACTCTCACATGGTCCAAGAAGCAAAGAAAACAGGCCTTCCTGTGGCTAGGGATGAAGATGGGTTATTTCTCTTTACCTCAGATATTACATGTCCCAGAGCTATTTCCTTACATTTGAAAATACTTTTATTTTTGTCTGAGGTTAGGCTCCAGGGAAACAGCATCAAACTGTCCCCATAAATTTTATTCTCAGAAAAAGAGTGATTCAATTCCAGAATGGTTTATCTGGTGCTTTTACTGTTGTCAATCTGTAAGAACAATTATAAATAACATAAATAAGTGATTGAATTTTAGTCATTTCCCATGGTTGCTGTTTCCAGAAAATGGCTTCTACAAGGAATAACTTTGTCTGCTCCACCCTGAACCACTTTAACCTGGGCTTAATTCAGGACAGTCCTATTCATCTCCACACAGAAGCAAACCTCTTGGTCTTACCTAGCCTCAGGCTCAGCCTGGGTTATATTAATTTGCTTTTAGTGGTCAGCAAGTTCAATGAAAATCTATCCTAAACTGCTCCCTGCTGTTTAATGGGCTGATTCAACATCAGAGAGGGAGAAGTCTCATGGATTTTCACAATTTTATCCTTCTTGCTCCTGATTCACTCATTCAACTATGTTAGTGATAGGAACTGTGGGACTCCACATATATAGATGCAATCCCAGCAGACACTGATATTTGAAGCACTGTGTTCTATAGACCTGCTTTGAGCAAGGTTAGTCAACTCAGTGCTTAAAAAGCTGGCAGCCATCTGGAGCCCAGCCTACGCCAGAGTTCAAAATTGTTTCCTTCACGGTTGGTAGCAACAATGGGGGGGGGGGAAAGGGGGAAGGGGGGGTGGGAATGCGTGTTGAAAGCTTTCTTAGAAGCAGAGTTGGAGAAGAGAATTCACTGCAGGCTGAAGTCATGAGGTAACCCCAGATCCTAGAGGTTCATGGACACTGTGCCCTGAAGAACAACCTCTGCTTAGAGGCATCATTAAACTCATGATAATTAGCAAGTCATTAGGTTTTGACTATGCTTAAAGGTTAAAAGGATAATCTTTTGTGATGGATGTTTTGTAATTTTCTTTATATTGTATTCTTATGTATTCTCTTTGTGCTAAGTGATTCCGGTGCCCACCTCTTACCCACAAGCTGAAATCAGCTCATATTGAAACTCTGCTTTGAAAACAGCACAAAAGTTATGTCAGATTCTTCAGAAATTGAGGCCACATTTTAAAAATGGTGGGGATCAGAGCCTTGGAGATATGCGTTTGATAGCAAGCTAGAGAACTATTGCTATAGCACAGCAAAACAGCACTGCAAAACTGCAAGATGAATATCTAAACCTTGACAAGATAATGTGGGGCATGTCATTTCCTGTAGTCAATATTTCCTGTAATGGCTCCCCCAATATGATCTTGCTTGATTAAATGTTGTTTAACGACTTCAATCATGTCCTTCTTTCTATCCACAGGCTAGTCAAAACTGTCTTGTTGCATTTGGAACAAAACTTAAACAATCCATTTCAGGCTCAAGACAAACACAAAGTGTGTCATCTATAGTATTCCCAAGGAATTAAGCTAATATTCCTAGGACACTTCTTGTAACAGCTAAAGTGCTGTATCAGTATAACTATAAAACTAGAAATTACTTGCAATGTATTTTACTCTTTGAGGGTAGTAGTCTCACAATGTGAGCTCTGTAAAGAACGTGCAAAATCTTTTTTTCTGCTTCTGACTTTTAAAGATAGGAAAATTCATCAACAATACTCCTTCATTGTGTTGAACGTATTTCAGTTTGTTCCATGCTTGTAGAACAAAGTAAGGATTCAACATAATAATAATAATAATAATTAATAATAATAATAAAAAAGGAAAACATACCATGCCACATAGTGGAATGAGTGGAGTGGAGAATCGTGAGGGACAGTCTATATGACAACAGGCTTTCTAGGACTGCTGTGTGAACAGAGATGCAAATCACAATTAGTCAGTAACCCTTTTGAACTGTTTTTCCTGATACAGTCTACAGCCTCTCTGAAAGCTTTGGTATTTGTGGAACCAGCTCTGTGTCCCATCCACTTGGCAGCTTGTCACGGCTCAGAGGACATCTGAGGGCTACTGAGCACCACAAGGATACTCTTCAATCTCAGGAGTTCTTTGCTTCTGCAATAGCAAGAGAATGTCAAAATTGCCCTAGATGGCTGCCTGAAAGCTTGACCCTGTCCATGGTTACCAGCAGATCTTGGTAGCAAAACATCCTAAGAGTGGTGTAGAGTGAAAACATTCCTCTCAGCCCCATGTGAGGGATCTGTATTTTCATTCATCCTGCCTAGACCTGGGGTTTTTACCTGGAACAGTGTGAAGCTGCAATTAAAAACAGAAGTTAAATGCTTGGCTTCCTTTTCAGATTCTTATTCAGTAATAGAATATTTTACCTGCAGATAGCAGCAAACTCCTATGCATTGCAGAATGAGATCTTAGCCATGGGGAAGTACGTATTTATTTTTTAATAAAAAAAAAAAAAAAGAGAAAAGCAGTATTTCTCTACCTAATTGATGAATCATGGCACGTTTACTTTGTTAGCAGGTTTTGTTAGATCATATGATATCCCACAACCTGACATAGTGGCATGTGCTCGCTGCAATAGCTGCTTCTACTATACTATGTACAGGTGAAAATGAAGAGGGGGAAAGGACATAAATGTTGTGACTTGCACTTTACTTTAACCGTCTGTGATAAGAGTCTACAAGAAAAGTAGTTTCCGTTTTGTCAGGGAGTATCAATTGACATCTTAAATAGATACAGAAATAAACATTTTTAAAACGGGGACCATCTGTAGGTTTTGTCCCTTAGGTATCAACAAAGAGTATCTACAATCCAAGATACTGTTGTAGCAAAGGGCTCTAAAGATGGCTGAGTGAGATGACAAAAACCCTTTTCTGTTACAGTAACCTTCCCCCAAAGTACTGACACCTTTTGCTTTGCTTGCTGCATTGTTGCTTTTAATCACATTTTAATTTTTTTTACATCCTTAATATAATTTTTTTGACAAATTACATTGTTAACATTATACAAAGTGGACCTGTTTGTGCATGTTATGCATTTACTTTTATCTGACTTACTTGATAGTGAGTTTTCTGAACCCTTGAAGAAATTTAATGTAAAATAAGGGAGAAGGAACAGAGAGAACTGTGTAGCCTTGCAATACTTTGGTCCATGAGGCCTGGGCTCTCTGGTATGATACACTTATGGTGCAGATTTTTGCCTTTTGTTTTTTGATCTCCAACTGCTTAATAACATTTACCTTGGACAGTCATGGCAACTAGTGTATTATGGCATGGTATAGTATTCTCATTCTTATTGGCTACCAATATTTAGATTGCAGTCACTTCAGAAAATACATAAGCAGGTGCCACACAAAGACATTCCTTCACTCTCTGACATGAGCTTGAATTAGGAAAAGCTAGATGATAACAGAAATCCCTTTGTCTTCTCTGGTGATGGTTCTTTGCATCGGGCTATGCATCTTAGTGGTATAGGGTGGAACGATAAGTTTTCAGAGTGCTGTTCACAGGCACACAACGGAGTTTGAGCACTCAGTTTTAGTGTCCATACATGAAAAAGGAATTTTTGAATCTGAAGGTGGGCTGGACTCTAACTCTAAAATTTGGCATCAAGGCTTGAGTGCTCAAGGACTCAGACAGGCAGCAAGTCAAGGAAAGCTTCAACACAGCTGCACCATTGAATGAGGTTCGTTTGTGGTAGCTATTCTGCTCAACTTTTTATACTATATTGGTGCACTTCATATATGACTCAGAAATAAAACTTCAGTTTGAAATAGAACTTTATGAGTTTACACATTTCTACTATTTTGTCTTCCTGCTTTTTGGACTATGTAGATTAGAAAATATGGTATGTGAGAAAAATGGCTGAATAGAAGACTTTTCATGTTTGCATTTCCTATGTCCTGCTTTTTATAAATTTGAGTTCTTGCCATTGCATTAAGAAATTATCTTGGGGCATAGATTTTCCGTTGGTAAATTGTCATAGCTCCAGTGAAGTCAGTGCAGCCGAGGACCTGCCTGACTTTGCAATCAAGCAATCAAGTAAGCATTTCCTGTTGTGGATAATCTATTCAGTAAATATAGAGGGTTTCATCTTACCAGAAATAGTTTCATCCTTTCCCTTTGGATTTTTGTACTTAATATTATGTGGCTAATCAATAAATTACTTGATCAGCTGCCCACCCACACAGACATGTCCTTAATGCTTTCTTTAAGTTTGTAACAACCCTTTGGCACCAGATGTAGAAGTTCTGGGAACCTTCTTAATTGAAAAGACTGAAAATGCTGCCTTAATGATAAATGCATTACTTCTAAGTGTACCAGTGTATATTATCATGTTATGCTTTAAAATCTTGCATTGACAAAGGTGCCTCTTTGGTAAATTTTCTAATTTCAACAATTGTTACTATTTGAAGCTTTTTTTTCAGAGCTCCTGGTCTTGATATCTAGGAATCCTTCTTTGAAGAGCATTCTTGTTTGCTTTTAAAGTAGATTACTTCATTCATTCCTAGTCAGCAGACAGTTTGGACTTATAGTCAGAGCATGATTAGAAGATGCTCGCAACCTGTACTACTTCGGTATTTTATTGAAAGCATCCTTATAGGATCATTTTTCTATTTGCTTCCCTTATACTTCAAATAACTTCTTACATGTGTTTTTCTAATACTATGTTCCCTTCCATGTCTAAAAATGAGAAGCTTAGTTTAAGCCTCTCTTCTATTTTCCATCAATCTTTTAAAGGTTTTTTGGAAATCTGTCTGTCCTTCACTATCATTTTCCTGAAGACCAGACCCTACCATGAAAAGCTGTTGCTCTCCTTTACTCATGAAAAACCCCAAAATTCCCACAAGAAAAACCCACAGTAAGCAACCAATGAAAAAGAAGAAAAGAAAAAACCAAAAGTTTGCAGTAGACAATGTCACAGCAGACTTCTACAAATGAATATATCTCTAATATTGAAATATTTTTCTGCTTAGATTTTGTCTCTCTTTGGATGTATGGTAAAGAACTTCCCTGTTTATTTTGTTACTTCATTTATGCTTCTGCAAGCTATTTAACCCTGGTTTCTTTATACATTTCTTTCACTTTCAGGGACCTGCACAGCTTCCCTCCAATCCATACCTACTCTTTTCCCTGTTTCTTACAGCCCCACTAAGCTGTCCTGGTAGTCACTCACACTACGAGCAAGTAAATAGTTGACACAATGTCTCCTCTTGCTGTGAGAGTCCAACAGCTTCATTGTTGGATCAAGCTTATTGCCTGGTCCACCACTGAGTCTAAACTGTAAACAGCTGTGGATCTTTGTAGTCATTAAAAGACTCCTCTTGAGTGGCGCATAAGCCTGAATTCACCAGGGAAATAGACTTGGCAATGTGCCTAATGGTGATACTTGCAAGTTTTAGAACAGGGGATCTGAAAATGGGCCAGTAACCCTGTTAAGCTTAATTTCATTATTTATTTTCCTCTTAATGCTGTGTATTTCCTGGTTCAGTGATTACTGCTGGAAAACTGAAGAATTCAAAGTTGTACCCATCACAAGTTACAATCTGCAGTGAGACTGTAGGAGGGCTGCTAGCCACAGCAGCCCTGCTTGAGCAAGGTGTTTTCCTTCTGTTAACTCCTTGGAGGTCAATGGCTGTGGGATGTGGGGGGCTGAATATCTTTTTTTACAGCAATGCCTTTGTTGTCAAGCTTGAACTAAAGAATCGTAATTGTTTTGATTTTACACTGTTAGCAGAGATCAGGATGAAATGGTTTCTGCTTCATCAGATATGTTGAGCTGTCAGTATCATGAACTCAAGACTACTCAGAATTTTCACAGGAGAGGCGGATGTGATGAACACACAGGTGGTGAAGTAAGAGGTGGCTCAGTAATCTGGAATCACCAATGTGCCCTGGATGAGGCCTTGCCGAGACAAGGATATGGAGTTATTTTATTAGTTTGCAAAGCATCCTGACTGCTGACCTCTTTATTAGTCTAGATGTTCTGGCTCTTTTTTATATCTGAAATACCGCTCTTGAATATGCCCACAAAATATGTCAAAGTTGATGAATTGACATTTCTTACAACCAAAACTTTTCATCAGAAAATTCCCAACAAGCCTGAGAGTCAGTGGGTGCAAATCTGACCCTGTGTTCCTAAAAGAACATATCTGGGATTTAATTTGTTGAAATTTAGAGAGGTTATTTATCCATTAGATGACTCAATCTATAACTTTACCTTGCAGGATTAATGGTCACAGTGGATTTGGTTTTTGGCTGCCTCTGTGTTAAATTCCCTGCTGTGGGGATAAGTATGCTCACTTTCACTGCTGAACAGTGCCACTCATCAGAAAAGGGCTTACATCATTTTCCAGAATACATTATAAGCAATATAATTCAATATTTTATTTCAAAAATATCCCCACAGACCAACACAAACTCTGATCTCTATTTTTTTCCTTGTTTTTCATTTTTCTTTGTTCCAAACTTTGTTACACAATGAAAAAAAAACCCAACAAAACCAGCATGGAAATATTATCAATATACCGTGTTTCTAAATTTCTGGATCTATAAACATCCTCTCATGAGGTCAAGTACACAAAACCCAAGAGGTAATAATGTGGTACCTGCAATATTGTTTAATGACATGCTAGATGGTTGCTATAGGGTAACTATTTTCTCCATTAATATATTACTGTCTTCTCCTGAGCTGTTTGCATGTCTAATTCCAACATTCCTTGCATCTGTCTTAAATGATCATGTTTAAAGGGCTAAAGAGTATTTCAATAAAATGCACTGAAACTGTAGGACCTGCCCTAGAGCTTCCAGAGGTACAGTGCAATTCTGATATACAGTTTAGGTAATTTCATCACCCTTCTGAGGCTTTACTATTATTTATTTTTTTTTAAAACTAAGTGGACAATTCAGGCAGGAATTGTACACTCTGTGGAAGGACTATAAAATACCTAAGGAGAGTTAAAAGTATATCTATTATTTGCATGTTTTCCAGTTTTTAGAGCTGCTTTAAGCAGACTATTAGGTATTTTATTTTGTTTATTTTATTTTTTATTTTTGTAAGTGAAGTGATCTTTAAGGGTATTACTTATCACGTGAAGAAAGTTTAGAGACAGATTGGGATGATACATTTTGGATTTGAGTGACCCTCAAATAGACAATCTAAGGAACATGAGATTTGTTCCTGGGTCTCTGATTTCCAAAGATCGACTGTAGTTGCATTCCAGGGTCAGGAGGATCTGCTTTGACTCATCCTTTTCCAAGGAAGCCTCTATCTCTGCCTATTCTTCCCTTCTGTTCTTTCTGAAAGTCCTTTATTTTTTCAGTCTTTTGAGCCTTTGGTTTCCCACAGCAAGAAGTCTCAGAGGCCTGTATTGGTGCATTTCCAAAGCTGATGCCTGTTGAGCAAGGAATTGCAGCAGGGGATGCCTCTTTGCTTTTCTTAGCTACTGAAGAAGAAAGAGATGAGGGTCCTCAAAAGTAGTTTCAGTTTTGTGTGTTGGGCAAGTGACCCATCACGCAGGGTGCAGAGCCCAAACGTAATATGTGGGAGGAGATCATGGAGATTGTTAGCAAAGCCAATAGACCTTTTCTTCCTCAAAGAGGGCAACTGAAGTTTGATCTGTTCCAGCTGTGGCAAAAGCACCCGCTTGTGGCATTGTATTAGTATTGGAGGGTTTTTTTAATTGCAGTAATAGCTGGAGCTTGTCTAAGGAACACAGAGGCATCATCTGAACTTCAGCACTCTGAGACAATGGCTTTTCCTTTTCTTGCTCAGTGAAGCTTTTGATGGTGGATTTCTGGCTTGCTCTCTCTTCAGCAGAAAGCACCTCTGCATTTCTCCGGAGTAAAACAGGGACAGAGCAGCTTGCACAGGGAAATGAAATAGTTTTCTCTGCACTTTTTTTCTTGGGAGTATGCAAAAATCCCATGTGCATTTTTTTATGAATCGGACCCTTCTGTTTTATAGCTGGTAGTGTTCAGGCTTATAACAATGCCATATTATGGCCTTAGGCACTTTTTATGTTCCTTTACCATAGCACCCTAGAGAAGGATGCTTCACTAAACAAGAACAAGTAAACTTGCTACAGAATCAGCTGAATACTTTCCACAAAAGTGCATAAACTTCTGTTCTTAAAAATTGTCATCCTTCACCTTAACAAGCACAGAGAAAGGTTCCACTGGTTTCTATGCCTTGTTAGGTCTATCATCTTTTTAATTAATAGTGTTTTTACGAAGCCGTCTGAACTGTGTCATTTCCATTATCAGAAAACCATTGCCATTAATGAATAATTTTCATTTCTGATCCTTGATATCATGCTAGTTGATCTCCTGTTTCCATGCCGCCGAATGATAGCATCGTTTTCTGCCCACGATCAAATTTAATTTGGACTCTGATTATATTATGCTGTTGCGACTGAAGTGTCAATTTTTGTCAGGCAATTAGGAGCTATAACCTGTGAAGTTAAGTTTGATAGGCATTGTAATTGGATTGTTACAGTAATAGCTTCGAACATTCCCTTTTTTTCTTGCTTCTTTGATTCTTGATGCATACTTTAGTTCTGAGAACAAAGGCATTTTGTTATTATGCAACAATAGGATGTTCAAGACAACAAGATGGAGTTCAGGTTTTCCCACTTTCCTCATATGGACTTAATTTGGATTTAGTTTTGACCACAATTTATGCCAGTATTTTAAAGGAATTTGGGTGGGGTGTGGTGTGTGTGGTGTGGTGATGTGTCTAGAAAACCTTGTAAAAGAGAGGTGTGGAAGCAGAGCTGCTAGGATACTCCTTCTCTAGAGACTTAACAAACCCTCCTGGGTATGTTCCTGTGTGGCCTGACCTAGGGGATTCTGCTCTGGCAGGGGAGTTGGACTAGATGATCTCCAGAGGTCCCTTCCATCCTCTACCATTCTATGATCCTATGATTCTATGATAATATAGAGGTAGCCTTTAAATTAAAAGGTTAAAAGGCAACAAAAAATGCTCAGGCTGGAAATGTGACATACTACCCAGGCTACACTCGCTCCTTTTAGCAGCTTGTACTTTGCAAGTATTTAGGACAATAATTTAAGGTCATACTGTGACCAAATTTTCTATTAGTGTAGTTGAGGGCAGTTGTATTCAGAAGAATCAGTAGAGAAACTGGCCTCATCAAAAACAATCACAACACGATAGCTAAGATATAATGGAGAACCCTTATTTTTTTCTTGGATCCTTGCTGTCAGACTGGAAGTTATCCACTTTTCTGTTTGTTTGGGTTTTGTTTTTGGTTTTGGTGTGGGGTTGGTTTTGGTTTTGTTTTTTGGTTTTGGTTTTGGTTTTGGTTTTTGGTTTTGTTGTTGTTTGGTTGTGTTTTTTCCCCTTTGCAGACCCAGTAGTTTTCAGCCTGGCTATTTGTCAAAAGAGTTTTGTTCTGCATGTTTTTAGGGTTTGCTCAGCCCTTCCCCTAGCTTCATCTCCTGATCATCTCTAATGAAAGGCACAATGAAATACCTTTTAAAAAGGACTATGGAGGTAAGATAGTTTTTCAATGCTCATATAATTGAACACTTTTCATAAGTGCTGCTAGGTGCCAAGCAAAAGGTGGAGGAAAACAAAGAAACTCCAGCTGCTATGGAATGTAAGGGAAAAGCTCAACTGCAACCAGGTTTATCTGGAGAAAACTGAAAATTAGAACCTAAGCTGTTAGGTAAATAGTAAAGAGAAATTAAAGCATTAAATTAAACTATAGGTGGTTTTCAAAAGATTCATATGCTGGATATGGGATAGTTGTATCTACCACACAGTGTCAGACCTTCCTTGCTCATTACATCCTTTAGAGATATACTTCTGATAAATTTCTGATACCCAGTCATTTCATGATGTGACTGACTGGGTCTGCTTCTTTGTACTTCAGGCATATATATTCACTTTTCTGTCATACTCAGCATGTGGTTTGTGTTTGGTCAAGGAGTAATCTAGTGAGGTAGTAGCATTCTTCATTAACAACCATTTGTGCCTAGCGAATCTGTCCCCTGCTCACCTCCCAGCAGTGCTCCTCCTCATTTTGCCTCTTCCCAAACCTACCCTAGAGATTTTCTGCCAGGGTTAATGGATTGAGTATTCACATCCCATTGCTTCAGTCATGTGCTTGTTCAGTAGCTCTTTTCTATCTTGTAATTCCATTTCTCTACCATGTAAACTTACTAATTTCATTTAGTGTTCAAACTCCTGTAGTGCTCTGCAAAATTTAGCCAGGTCCAGTTCTTTTTCCCCAGTTTCTACAGGGCTCAGGTGGACCATATATTCTTGCAGATTCCCTCTTCTCTGAGCTGGCTTGGGACACCAGGATATGAAGGCATCAGGAAAGTATGGAAAGCAGCAGTTATCAGACTGTATCATCCAGTGGGGCCCTACTGGTGGGACCATTTTATTTAATCCATACTTTATATGAATGTTAATATTTGCATAGAAGCTAAAATCTATGCTGACTTTTTTTATTCAGAATCAGTTTTGCTTATATGTTTCTTTTTTATTTTCTTTTTCTTGTTCTATGAAAGATATTTCCAATGAATATTTTTTGCCAGTCTTATTTATTTGAATGCACAGAGTCTATACATGGGGGCTAAGCTTCCTGACAGTGCCCCCTTTAGTCTCATGGTACTGAACACTAATACAGAGAACCTGAAAGGATGTATCAAGGGTCTTACTGAGGGAGTGGATTGCTGATGTGACAGAAAAAGCTGCATATTAAAAGGTGATATATGGAATGGAAAGTAAGTTAGATGAATTTGAATGTATTTGTAATCTGTTCTTTAACTGCATCAGAAGAGATGTCCTGAAATATGATAGGAGATAGGGGAGAGAGGTTGAAGGGTGAATGAAAGCTTTTGTTTCAAAAGGTAGTAATAATAACTTATCTCCCTGCTTCTCTACTGCTGTACTTTTCCCTTTGTTTTCCTTCCTCCCTAGGAGATAAGGGTGGGCTGCAGTTATATGTGAAAAAAAGAGTGAAAGTCATGTAAATTTTTCTGTACATGCATTCTGTTGGCAAAAAGACACATGTAAAAGAGCAATAGGAAGACAAATAGGCATGTAAAAATCCATCCCAGGCAGTAGATGTATGCAACTTTCTGGAATCTAATGGTGACAAGAGTGTGTATTAAATTTCTACTTTTCAGTTGATCTGATACAGGTGTAGCAATTACCACAGACCAATGTCATTAATTGTAATGTCCTGTAGGAGTAATCAATGAACTCTGTTTCCTGAAAACAGTTTCACCTTTGTGCTATTAGTTCTATAATGAAGAGGGCACAGTACATACTTACATACAGAATCTATTAGCACATGTGCTGAACAGTAACGCTGCTGATATTTTGCATGCAAATTGTAGTCATCATCTAAGAAGAAGCAGAGTTCATAGGTTCAATATTCTCACACTTTCAGTCTCCTATGTCAGCTATGTCTTAACCAGCTGGGGGCAGAATTACATTCTGGAAATTAGTGAGAAAAATGTTAAAATTGAAAATCTACTGTTTCTGTATCTAGACTCACCATTTATATGTTATAAGACAACATGAAAAATCCTAGCAAGTATAAATGATGTCTGAATTCACATTATATTTTTAAAGTGTCAGTGCTCAAGTTGGTTTACATTTGACAGGTGATTTAAATACTTCAGTACATTTCTAGAGCCATAAGAAAAAAATCTTTATCAGGATAAAAACCTGACAAAACTATTCATTTTTGTACTAATATGAAAAACATCACTACTCTTTTTGACATGCAGATGTATGAGGCACTATATTCATCTTCATATTTTTTCTAAATATTTCATTGTTTGAGGATATTTCAATGACTGCTCATTTATGTTGTTTTTACCATATTTATCTTCTGTACTGATTCTTGAATGCTATGCTCTGAGTACGTACCTGATTATGATTGGTACAATCTTACTATAATGCTAAGATAGAAATATCTGTATCTCTGTAACTCTTCTAATGAGTTTACCTTTGTTAAAAATCATGGTGAGTTTTTTCCTCATACCAAAATAACGCTTTTAGTGCTTGCAACATATATATAGCTTCAGACATCTCACAAGCTCCACCACCGTTCCCTTCACTTCTATCTCAAAAGAAGCAGTTGTGAAGGTCTCTATACTCAGTTTTTGAACACCAAGAAACTGTTCTCTGTGTAACCCTACATAAAATAATAAGATGGGGCTGTTGCAAACATTCTGACACAGAAAGGAGGTGTAGAAAAGTTATAGCGGTAGACCAGTAGAGTAAAACAGTATGCTGAGTTAATGAAACAGAATTGAGAGAAGCACTCAGAGAAAAAAAACAAACAAAACATTAGTACTCCTATGGACGACAAATATTTTGCATCCATGGTTCACTGTGGCAGCAGGTCCTTGTTTCACACATTAGGTCAGTTTCATCCCCATCTGTGCAGACTGACCAGGTTAAAAAATTGGGGAAAAGAAATCACCCTCAAGAGTTTAATGACATATAAAGATACTAAAATAAGACAGTACAATAATGAAACTACATTAAAATTCTGACTAGATTAAGATGCAGCTTCTTCCAGATTCTGAGAATGGACTACTATATTTAAATCTTCCTGTGAGGTATTCCAAGTCATGTTAATCTGGGCTTTTCCTTTAGACTAGTGAAGATAAGAATTATTCACAGAATTTGGATTGTCTTCGAAATTTCTTGAAATCCAGCAATTTTCAAATATTTGTGAAAATTAAGGAACTTTAGTTTGGGCTTGTATGTAGTTAAAAGTGTATCTCTTCTACATCATCTCTTCTACATCATCTCTTCTACATCAATGAGAAACATAAAATGGTGAAGACTACTTCACAAATACAAAAATCGGTTGTCTCAGATGATTTTCGCTCCTTAAGATTTTCAAATCAAAGATAGACAACAGCACTATGACTGAACCACCGGGTTTCTTAATGTCAGAGCAGATTTGCTTTACTTTATGAGGAAGGTTGTCCTGTCAAGATTTTACACTAGGGAGTAAGCAAAGAATTACCACTCTCAGCTCTGGTTTTCAAAATTGCTCTCAACATTGACCTAACTCTGCCTCAGTTATGTTGAAGTAGACAGTCATGAGAACTTCTGGATAGTTCATTATCCACTAGCCATTATCACTGCATTCAGCTAAAAGAAAAGCCAAAACAATATTAGGCGTATCAGTAATCAACTAAATGGAAAACCACATAAATCATTAATCTTTATTATAGTTGTAGCCATATGCTTCCTAAAGGCCTGTGTTTTGAGCCTGGAGTAAAGGCAAAGTTTACCTACACTAGCCCAGAAGATGATGATCTGAAGCAGGCCTCCATTGGGCCAGCTAATTGTCCATTAATTTCTCCATGCAAGGAAACTGAGCCCATGAAAGCTAAAGCAGCCAACCTGTTCTGCAGCTCAGGCATTACAAATAGTAATCTCACACCAAGTTTTCACTTCTTTACTATCTTTCTCTGTTTTCCTTTAGATGAAACTAGGGCAGTGATTTAGGTCTTTCTCTCTTATCAGCTGTCTTCATGAAACCAATAGAAATATAATTTTGCAGATTTTTAGCCCCCATGTTCCAACTGGCTAACGGTTCAGCCTTTTGTTGAGGGTAAAGTAAAGGGGAGAAAAAAAAAAAGATGGAGAGACAGACAAAACAGTTATATAAGGCTTATTTCCATAGGAAGCCAAGTTAAACTCTCTTTATCTGTAGGAATTGTAAGGCCTAGTTATGTAACTCTTCAGCTTATTTGAAGAGGTGATTAACTGTTCCTAATTAAGCATTCAGCTACAGTCCCATTATAAGACTTTTCCCCTTCTCCAGCAGCTCAATAACAAATAAAAGAATTTAAAATTTTAACCCCCCCAACAAACCCATAAAAATCCCTGTGCCTTCACATTTTTAGGGTTAAAACTTACTGACAACTAGAGTACTTTACAGAAATATTAAATTGAGTAAGTACTTTTTAAGATTAAGAGACTTGAAATAGCTTATTTTTTAAATATTTGCAATGTCTATTGTTCCTTTGTATCTATCTCTCTGTCCAACAAAATCACATAATACCACAGAGTTTGAAACATAAGTAGATTTCAATACGGACTGCGCAAGAGTCAGTTTTAGGGACAGGAAACAGTAAAATGTTCAAAAAATATCTCTGTCTGAAAAAATAAACTGATTTATCTACCTGTAAAGATGGTAAGGAAGGAAAAAAGGTCCAGAAAACAAAATACTTTCACCACCAAGCTCTGAATTACATTGGGGTGTTTTCAAAGTGTTTTTTTAAAACTACCACTTCTCCTTAAAATTTCCCCCAGGAAATCATTTTCCAGGAAGAAACCAGAGGAATTAGAGGACAATGATTTCCTGATGAGGTGGCAAAGCTGGGGCAGGAACCCAGGTCTGTGTGTCCTTCTCACTTGACTGCTTTTGTTGGTAGCAGCTAAGGAAGCTGAACTACCCACGTGACTCTCTGCAGACTGCATGCTCTGCGATAGCCAAAACTCATGAATGTTCTTACTTTGCAGTATTTTGTTGTGCCTTGTAAAAGCCATGGTGAGTGGATACCTCATTAATATGAGGTAAGATACAGATTTCCATGTGGTGCTGTGCTGCTATGATTTATTAGCTTTCACCCAGTCTTGCCTTAGTAATAGGAAAATAAAGCTATTACGTGTTCTCACATGATATTTTCTTCTGTTCACATTACGTCTTTTGCACTATCTCAGTTTAATTTGCCTTGACTTATATTAAGGTTTTTTTCCAAAAGCCCTTTCCTATAGACCAAAGCAATGAATTTCATGTGAGGAAGGCTAGACATCGTTAGATGTCTTCATTTCATTCAGAGAAACATATCACAGAAAGGGAAGCCTTTAAAATGGTGCTATCTATCTCTTTACCTGATTAGTATATAAAGAACATAGTACAAGAGTAAGGGCTGAAGAGTTAATCTCTTACATTAATCTCCTCCATTACATTATATTAAGTAATCTCTTCCTCAAATGACTATAAAATGCAGCATTACTAATAAAATAAATTTCACATCAGGATTTCATAAATATTGTAGGCCTTCAATAATTTCTTTAACTCCATGACAAAATTGCATCCCAAATACTGTACAGACATCTGCTCTGAAACTTCCTCAAACTCATGAAATTGGTGTCTCTCTTTACAGCCAAAGCATTTAAGAAAAAGATTCCTCGGTTTTCCTTCATCATGCACAATTATGAGTTTTGACTTCAAGTACTTATAATCGTTAATTACAGTATTCTGAAAAAAAAAATCCTAAATATATATATATGTCTCCCAGCTTGACTGTGACTTCAAGCTAGTTCTCATGTCTGAGGTGCTTGGTAAAGTAAAACTGAATTAGTGAGAGTACAATAAAACAATTTTAGATATAATAACCAAAAATAAAGTCAATTTAATCTTCCAAAGTAGGACAGCTTTTCAGTATATTCATCACTATGGAGATTTAACAGTTGATTCCAACTTGCATTTTAATAGCAAACTTATGTAATTGTGAGTCCTGGTGTGGTACTGCTGAGTGTATTCTGTCTGGAATTACTAGTTAGACAGATCCTGCTTAGACTTGTAGTTAAAACGTGCTAAGATTTTACACATGTGCATGACAGTTGTTAATAACCATCTTTAGAATCACCTTTGGATTTCTCTTTTCTTCCTCACTCAACACTATCTAAAAGAGAAAATTAGTATTCGTGGTCAAGGCTGGGGATTAAAATTCAAGATTATTTGGTTATATTTTTTGAATATTTAGCTATTTTTGCCCATGAGGACAAGCAAATAGTTTTGCAACATGCATTTTACATAGACACTTTTAATTTATTTGTTTGTTTGTTTATTTGTTGGTAGACAATATATTTTTGTGTTTAAAGATGTTCATGAGGAAAATAACTCTCAGAAACATTTAAGATATTTCTGAGTGCTCAAAACTGGGACACTATTCAGGACATGTTTTTGTTTTAACTGAAACATTATTTGGGTTTGGTAGTATTTTTTTCATATGCCCTCTTCATTCCTACATGCTTGCTTTGTAACCACTTCTAGTCACTACATAACTTGAGGCAAATGTTTTGCTTTAAATTGTCTGTGCCTTAGTTTCTCCAGTTGGGGAATGGTTGAAAAAATCATCTATTTCCCAGGGTGTTGGGAGGCTTAATTAAGTACTTATAAAGTACTTTAAGACTTTTGCATGAAATGCATTATGGATGTGTAATGTAACATTATTATTAATGTATATTGCAAATTACTTTTTATCTCCAGCAATTTTCCATTACTTTAGAAATTTATTCTAATCTAAAGTATTGGCCAAATAGACGGGAATTGTTAAAATTCCTTTAGTAAAAGTTCAATGATCGAGTCATGCTGACTTTTATCTTCAACAATCTTCCCTTAGAGTCTCCCAGATACACAGAACTTGAGCCATGCTTCTAATTGTTGGCTTCAGGCTAAAACTTTTGATCACTTTATTTCTGCTATTTTCTGTTAAATTTACGGAAAGAAAAGGCTTGATAACATTTTATACTATCTAATTCTTTATTTTGGGGAATATGAAAGATGAATTTGACCTTCTGAATTTTTAGTCTAAACTTTGGTTACAGGGAGCATCCTCATTCTTGTTTTCATTCTTATTAATACTGCAACTCTCTCTTTTGCCCTGTAAAAAGCGATTAATATTGTTCTATTAACCTCTTTCTAAGTAATAATGACCTTTCCCCTGAAAATGCAATTATTGGACTTTTTTCCCCACAATAAATCTCATTTATTAGAAAGTTTGGCCTTATGCACTTTGTTCTATGCCATTTCCTTAAAAAAAATCATGCTTTATTTTCAAATAGGTACATTATTTTTATTCAGAAAAATATTTTATAATGCATGCACTTGGTCATAATTTGAGAGGAGGTGGTGACTGCTTGGCTCAACTATGCCTCTGCCTTTAGAAAGAAAAAGGCTGTAGTGACACTTCCCTACATTCCTCTATTGCGTGACAGTGGTCTAGATGTTTGCAGCTGTAGCATCCTCTATTTTGCAAAGTATTGCCAATTGCATCAGTTTGGACTTTGCTAATGTGCAGTCCAAATGGTCTTTACTTGGTTAGACAGAGCACCAATTCCCTTTCTGCAGTAAGTGGTGATTTTTGAGGTGTTGTCTGACAAGCTTTCTCTATTTTGCTGTTAGCTGCTGAGAGGATAGAGGAAATAAGCTAGACACCTGCAGTTATATGTGGCAATGCAAACTTCTGGGGAGACAGACAGAGAGGAAATAAAAAAGCTCTTGTTGTATTCCTGGTCTTTGAGCTGCTGTTTTTGTCAAGGGAGATGATGAAGAAACTTTTCTGTATTCTAAGGAGTATAAAGGCGATGAAAGAATTTGTAACCTCTTCACATCCTTGATTGCAATAGAAGAGGGATTTTTCTTTGCTCCACTAAAACAATGCTAAAAAGCTGTGTGGAAAAGCAACATTATTGTCCTGATTCTTCTCCATGCCTCACTCTCCTCTTGTTGGAGGAGTTTCCAGTTGGATGAGGTCACAGAGAGAAGAAGATTGTGGCAACTCCTTTTCCCTGCCTATTTTCTTTCCTAATTATGAAGAATCCTTAAAGAAGAAACGTGAAAATCCATACAGGTTTCCCTTCCTATGCAAATAGGAAAAACCTCTATAACCACAGGTAGGGAAAGAATAGTTTTTTGGTTATAGTTCTAGGCTAGAAAAGGGAAGAAGTGGATTCAGAGTCTTGGTGTGTCTGATTTTTATTTGTAAGCACAGGTAAAAAGAAGATTTTGTTTGTTTGTTTGTTACTGGACCCATTGAATTAGAATATAAGTTTTTTAAGACATCCACTGAAATAAGGCAGCAGTTACAGACTGTATATTAGAAATCAGAAAGTGAATCTCAGCTTTTTGAGGATTCCCTAAGAAAGACAGAAAATGGATATCAAATTGGTAACATGGACCAAGAGAATGTCCTTCTATGAATTCTCCTCATCCATCTCCTAAATTTATCAAACATGTTACCAGGAATTTTAACACTAATGATTTCAAGCAAGAGGGGAAAATAAAACTTGTACCATGTAGGTACGGAGATATGAGATATGTCATATGCACAATTTTAAGATGAATTTTTTTTTTTTTAAAACTTTGTTGTTCTAACATTTGTTTGAACTGCACTCTTTAGAATGCTGCATCTTCTTTACTTTTGCTGGCCCTGTGACATTAAAATGAGCTGTGTTAGTCACATCAAATGATGTGTTTCATAGAATAAGGCAGGAAAAACAGCACACTGAGTCATCGTCATAGAGAAGGTGGCTGCCAAGACACTATCAGACAACATAGGGAAAAGCAAGCATATTAAATGTCTGGGGTCACAGAAACACAGCCCAGTGAAAGGAAATCATTTCCCATCAGGTGAACATGAGCCTCCTCATCTTTTTAGTCTTTTTTTTAAGGAAGTGAGACATGTGCTGTCATGATTTTTTGCCTGCCTGTCAGTTTCTGTTCTCCAGTGAATTTGTGAGCCACTGACCATGCTCAGGCAAATTTGTTGAAGGGGTAGAGGTCTCAGAAATATGAAGTTTTTAATACATTTCCTAAAAGTTGCCTTTACCAAGGAGGGATATATCTTTTGCACCTTCTAGAGAGAAGGGCTGTAAAGCTGGCTCAGCCACCACCTGGTCTGTGCACCCTGCTCAGCTGGCCATCATCACACCAGCACTGGCCAGCCTGGCATGCGTGGTTCTCAACTCAGCACAACACATCCTGCTCCTTGTTCTACAGTCACAGAAGGATCTGGGGTGTTACATAGCTGGGTGACCTTTATGGATTTGGGACGGGAATTGGAAGAATGAGGTGGCAGAGGAGACTTCATGTAGTGTGACACAAGACCTGGTGATGTTGAACACTGACAGAAGTGTGGAAATAGGGAATTGCAATATAAATCCACTGTAAACCAGAATCTGTGTCATGGAGTTACTACTATCAAACAAGACTCTGTAGTAGGTGTTTTGGAGAGCTTTTTCTCCTACTGAGAAATCTTTCCGTTCTGTCTAGGTTCAGCAAATTACTGTAGTTTAACTTCCAACCTAATTCTGAGTGCTCAGGTTATGCTCCTTACTAAGGACACTTCAATTCCCACTTCAGCTCCCGTAGGAGTGAAGGTTGATGCAACTGTACTGTTGATGTGTCTGCCATGCCCAAAGTCAATTGAAAGGCCCAGTTTTGACAAACTTGATTGAGGAGCGGAAGTCCCTATTTAAATATCTGTAAGTTTAATGAAAATGAGTAAGTGGCCAGAAAAAATACTTTATGCTAATTATCCCTCAGCAAGTCAATTAGTAGATGTGTACTGGGTAGCCAAACAGCCTGCTTGTGATTCCAGACTAACTATAGCAAGAATTATCTTTTGCTTGCTTGGGGGGTTACACAGGATGGGGAGAGAAGAGGGCTGATAGATGAACTGGGTTTATTCTGATAGGGGAAATGAAGGATATAGAATAAACATTGTGAGACATTTGTGAGACTTTGGGCTTCATTGTCTTCTGACGAAATAAACTGACTATTTTTTTGAAGTTTTGACAATATATTTCATAAACAGTTTAACATTTGTAAAGGGGAAGAATGATGACAAAATTACCACAATTGTTTCCATTATTTTTTTCCCCTATTGATTCTTCTTGAACATTTGTTAACTGTCCACAATCTCCAGATTTTTATTTTAGTCTGGTGATTTTCACAGAAGATAACCCTATTTTTCATTAGGAAAGCAACAAATATACTTCACCTGCTTCTCCTTCATTATTTTTAGTTTTTAGCAAACTCATGAACAACAAGCTAATAACTGGCAATTCCATTATTTTAGCATGTTGAGGTGGATTTGATTTTCTTCTCATTATTGTAAATCTGCATGTCTCTTCATTAGGGCTGAGGAGAAGCAAAGGCACAGGAGCACATAAATAGCATAACAATCCGGACCCAAAAAATATAGGAATAGGAATTGTGCTGAAGAATCACTGTTGGCATATGAGTTGTTTGCCAAATCAAAATTATATTCCTCATTTCTTCTCCACCTAATTTAATTTGTAGGGATTTTTCTATGCTCTGCTTAATTTTTCATACTGTTGCTGAAACAGACTGGAATTATCACCTGTAAAGTATGCCACATCAACCTATATTGGCATACTGTGTTCTTTTGCATAATGCCATCTATTATTATAATCTGTCATAATATAGCATTACATTAATTACACAGCTCATGTTTCTAAATTTTATCTATGATAAAGATTTGCCAAATTCTTTCCTTAATATAGGAATTTCAGGGAACACTTTTACAGGGGTTTTACTGGACTTCTGTATTCATAGGAAAATACTCATATTTCATATTTTTGAAATGAGTACTTATAAATATGAGCATGTTTATCTTTTATTCTAATAGCACAGCGGATGGAAAGGATAGATGTATTCCAAAGGTCTGTAGGAGATAGGAAGGGGATTTTTGCATCTGCAGATCCAGTTTGCAGGCACTGCTCTTTACCTGGTTTCTATTCCAGGATATACAGAACAGGAACAAGTAGCAGCTTCTACCTCTCTGCACAGAGGTCCAATATTTAGGTCTACTATGACAGAAGGTCTGTGACTGTTCCATTTTCTTTTCAGGCTGACTTATTTTACCTGAAGGGTGAAGCCTGCCCTGAAAGCCTTGAGGAGAAAGGACAGGTCTCACCTCCTCTGATGAACATAAGAGGAACAAGAGTAAAAAAAGACTTAAAAATTCTATAGATGCTTGTGAGAATGGGGAAAAGCAAGGAGAACTAAGCACACAAAATCCCTGAAGGAAGGACATCCCCATGCTGCTTTTGTTAGTGAGCTCAAAGAAGAATGGCAAGGACTCTGGCTAGCTGTGAAGGTGGTCAGAAGACAGCACTGGTGTCCATGGCATACTTCACTTTGAGCACAGTTCAAATGTGCTTTTCTACTAACATAACGGGACTGTCAGGTCCTATCCCCGACATCATGGGAGAGGAAACACTAGCGTCCTTTATCTTATACTAATGTGCCTGTCTCATAATTCACTTATTTTTTAAAATTATTGCAACTTCAAAACACACAGACAAAAATTATGAAAATCCTGTGACTCTCAGTCAGTCTTGTTATTTAATTTATGGCAAAGAGGAAGATACTATTAGTTCATACTTCTTGAATGTTTGGAGTCAACAATGCTATGACTGAATTCTGTTCTTGCCTTTTGTACAGCTCCTGCTATGTGTTGGTGGGATTAGCAAGGCACTGTTTGGAACAATGGTGTTCTCTGAAACACTTTCAGTTGGCTGAAAAGTGGCTGCTTTTTCTCATGGACCTAATTTCCTTTGAGCTTTTGGTTGTGTTTTGGAAAGTCAGCCTGTCACTCTAGGAGGGATCTGCTTTTCAGTAATTTTCAAGATAGAAGGCTTAGTCAGGTTTCATACTGCCCTGTTCTGAAACACTCATATGTCACAAATACCTGCATCATTGATTTCAAAAAGCTTCCCGAACAACTCATTGTATCGTCAGACCCTACTCATGGTGTCCCCTCTGGTTTTTGGTACCAAATTAATATAATAAGAAGTTACAATGAAACCAAGTGTTTCTCTTGTTTGGAGTATGTGTGCAGTTGCTGCAGAAATGTCATTCAATAACTGCTTTGGAGAGTAACTCCTCTACCTCCCCACAAATTACTGTAATATGTTATTGAGCAAGTCCACACAAAACTGCCTGTGATCATCCACCTTAAATATATTTATTTCCAGCAGGACAGGTCTGCAGCCCTTCTTTCATACAGTAGATCCTGGCACACTTCCTGCCCTTGAAGAAGATTATTTTGATACCCGTGAATATGTGCAGTACAATAGACCTCCGTAGACACTCCTGCTCATATTGAAAAATAAGCTTTGAATGTTTTTTTCTGGCAACCTCAAACATGAAGAGTTAGCACATTGAACAGTGAATGTCTTCCTGCTCCTGGAAGAAAAAATGAGTTGACTGAGGCAGACCCACTGTTACAGGCTGAGATTCAGCTCTGTGTAGATCAGGTGAGAGATGTGAAACCAAAACCTCATCTAGCACATCTCATCCTAACTCTCCTCTCCTTTTCAGTACCAGACAGAATTGTCTTAATCTGAGGATGTGATTTATTTGTGAAATATCTAGTGGGTGGCAGAGGTGGGGAGCAAAGCTGCATACAGCTCCCCAGAGCTGCTGGCCGAGGTAAATAGTGTGTCATAACACATTTATCAAATAATAATGGAAACTGTATAAAACATATAGGAAAGGGAGGGGGAAAACCCATTCCCCTCTGGGAAGTTACTGAATATTTTAACCAGTTTATAAAAGTATGTGTACATGTGTTTGGAAGGGGGGAGGTTTTCCTAGCTTCACCTCTGCACATAAATCATTGGCCTGGGATGTCTGAGTAGACAAGTGAAATGGATGAGTGCATTACAGATCAAGGTGGTGTTCCTGCCTTGGGTAGTTTGAAAGAGACCACCCTCCTTGTTTGATCACTTCTAATGATCTAATCCAATAGCATTCACAGTCAGATACAGACCTCCACTACGCCAGGTCAGCCACTGATTTGGGCTAGGGATTTGACCAGAAGTTTTAACATGAAGTCTTGGGGCAGCTCACCTTTAACACCAGTCAGAGGATCCCCTGACCACAGTGGGGTGATGTTCATGGTTTATAGACAATCTGTCTTCCATAACCAATGTCTCAGTGGGATGTCAGCTACGTTCCTGGCAATAGATCTTTGGGGTGACGTAAGAGGCTGAGATGCTGAGCACATGCCATCACTAAAGTTGCTGTATCGCATTTCTCAGGAACGGAGATGCTAACTCCCCATGCTCAGGCCAGATTTCAGCTTCAGCATTCATATTGTGCCTACTGAAATCTCCCCTGAAGTTTTGATTTGATACAGTGTCGTTCTTTTGGTGCCTTAAATGGTACAGTGCAACATTTCTGTCTATGCTGTTGAACATCTGCTCTGCTTTAAATGTTGCTGAGAGAGAAGAGATTATTTTCTTTTTTTTTTTTCAGTTATGAAGGGAACTAACCCAACTGGGGCTCCAACTCTCCCTAGGCAGGGGCTGAACAATTGGTGTTTGTCCTGGAGAACAGGGCTGCCAGGGACTGGAAAAAATCCTTCTCCACCCAAGGGCTTAAGGCACCCGAGCAACTGATCTACAGCTTCTACTATAAACTGTGGGCTATAGTCACAGCTATGATCTCTGCATGAGATTTGCATCCCATGGATCTGTGCCTGCTGTGTTCCCAGCCTACTTAAAGCAGCTCACTACATTCCCAGCATGTCCCTGCAGAAAATGCTGCGCTTCAGGCTGGGGGCTATCTGGAGACTGCTCCACAGCCTTATCAATTCAGGTAGACTACCCAAAGCCTGGCCACTGGTTGAAAACCTCTTCCTTGTCTCAAGTCCATTCTTGGAGGTAAATGTTGTGTATATAGGACAGTAGGTGCTCAGCTACTAATAGCTCTAGCTATTAATAAAGGCATAAATAAATACCAGGTATTATTGAAGTACTAGGAAAATATCATATGTATAAGAGAATTTATACAGGGGTTTATTACTACAAGACATACATGAATGTTACCATAAGGTTTCTCCTGCTGATATCTGTACACTGGGGCTAATTACACCCATTCCTTTGGAAGTTTAGCAGTGTAGTAACTGTACAATAGGAGATAGGACAGCAAAGAGAGCTGCCCTGAATGGCAGACTGCAAAGCAACACTGTGGAGAAGGTGTAGGAAGGAGAGCAGAACTAAGGAGGATCTGTGGTTCTGTGAATCCTCTTAACTTCTCTGTTATCTCATGTAAAAGTTTCTCCAGCAAGGGGTCCTTCACAGAGGAGCCTTCTTGCTGTATCTGCTGGTCCACTTTCTTTGTACTTCTTCAGCTCTCTATGTTATGAGGCAACCTCAGTGCATGAAACACATGCCTGATAATTCTGAGGTTAAATTAACATGTAAGAAATATAGTATTAAAAAGAAAGACCAGAAAAGACTGATTTGCTGTTGGAAGTGTTGTCTAATGCGTATAATTGAAAGTATTCTTGTACACACAGAATAAGACAGGTTTCCTTGACATAAAGAATAGGTCTCAATCCCATAATTATTTTGGCATGTGCTTAATTCCCAAAGTGTGAGTTATCCTACGAAATTCAGTGCACATAGTGAAACAAAGGAGTGGGATGGGAGGAAGAAGGGATTACAGATGTTGAGAGAAAGGCAAGAGGGGCTCTCTGAACAAATAGGACTGAAAGAGGGATTGAAGGAGGAGAGGAAGGGCAATTGGCAGATGAGAATAGGAAAGAAATTCAGATTTGAAGTTGAATCAGCATTTTCTGACATGAACATGACACTAATGGAAAGGATTTGGGACAAGAATAGTTATAAGCTAATAGATTTGTTCTCTTCAAAACACTCTGTATGCAGGTAATAACATGTAGACTTTGTTTATAATAACTTAAAGTGACATATTTTGGTTTCAAAGAGAATTCACGGTCAGAAACAAGGAAAGCCACACTCACCTGTTTTTCTTCTTCCTCCTTTCTTCCTTCTTGAAATTTATTTCTGGAAGACATTAAGATTCAGATCCCATCATATGTAACAAATGATGTGAAGTGTTAGGTACAGTACTTGGAGTACATGTTTGTTAAAATGAAGGAAGAGACTCTTCCAACACTTTGGGATTTTATGAATGATTTACATCTGGTGCTAAAGTTCATAAATGAAACGTGGGAGAACCAGATGCTTCATTTCTTGACTGCATCGTGTCTGCACATACTGATGGTGAATTGAAAACAGGAATGTCTCATAAATCAAGAAAATCTATTTTTGTACTCTTGATTTCTATTCCGAACATCCATATAACACCCAAACAAATGTGGTGAAATTGGTTCCCTGAGAAACCCTTTATGTTTAGTAACAGTGTGGACATGTTAATAAAAAAAAAAACGGAGAGAAAAAGAAAAAAAAGAACCAATCTTCAGAATAAAAAATGCTTAGAATGAGCAACTGTTCTTGGAAATCATTTAGCAAGAAAAAGACAAAAAACCTGAATGGAACTGCTAGGCAAATTCTGGCAGTTTTACAAAGTGCTGAGGTGTGTAATAAGGTGACATTTCAAAACTTTTGGCATTAGGGGGAAAAGAATTAAATGCCAAACTCTTCCTTTTGTTACTGACTCCCTTTACAGAAAGGGTTGTCAGACATTGAAATGGCCTGCCCAGGGAGGTAGTGGAGTCACCATCCCTGGAAGTGTTCAAGAGACAGTTAGATGTTGTGCTTAGGGACATGGTTTAGTGGTTTTGATATGGCTGGGAATAAGGTTGGACATGATGATCTTGAAGGTCTCTTCCAGATGAAACTATTCTATGATTCAATGATTCTATGATTCTATGACATGATAACTGAAGGCAGAATCTGGCCCTCCTTTTGAATAGGGAGATAGAGGCTCAAGAGCACACATTTGCAGAGACATGAGTGAAATTCAGATTTTGTTTCATTTTTCATCAGTGCTTTGGGATGATGCTCTTTGCCTACTTTCTTTTCTTGCTGATATCCCCTATTGGCCTAAGAATGGTAAGCAATGCTTGCCATTATGTTCAGGTGTCACAAAAATCTTTGTAAGCAGTTTCTAAGAATATCATTTATTGAATTATAATGAACAAATATGCACAAGCCTATCTGCCTACAGGTTGGGAATTTTTTAATAGAATGAATAGATTCAAGTTATCCTCCCTTACCCTTTGCACTTCCTAGATTTCACGCCGAGTCATGTGTTTATCCACACATTCTAAATTTTTATTTTACAGTTCTAAAACTACCTGCAAGAAATGTCAGGGTAGCAATAATAATTTTAGATAACAAGCTGTATACAAAAGGGTTATCAATTACCAGCTGATGTGTGGTAACTGCCCATGTGTGTCCTCTTAGCTTCTAACAAGTGCGGTGTGATTGAAGTGGTCTTAGCCCAACGTACAGGTGCGTGAGGCTGACTCGGCTCACCTTGCATCTGCTGTGGGGGAATATTGTGCTTCCAGGCAGTTCTTTCAGGTCAACAGGAACTTATTACCTTGTGGTATCTTGTTTGTGTGTCTAAGCCCTGGATATGTATGCATTGCTCATTCTGTTAACAATTGAAAACAAACATTTATTTAAACTTATTTACACATCCTACACACAGATTGAGTGTAGGTGTGCTGGCAGAAGGGAGACTTTAGGAGGGATTTCATAAAGGTGATGAAGTAGAAGCTTAGAAGCCAGGTTTCAAGCAGGCACCCCAAATGCAATGAGTGACATGAGACTGCAGAGCATTCATGATGGTATCAAGGTAGGTACCGCTGGCAGAGCAGGTGGAGTTTGTGAGATAGGGGAGATGACCTCACTTTCAGAAGTAGGTAGGCAGATTGTATAAACACACCACTAGCTTATATATCTGCTACTCTTATGTTTCTCTCATGGAAGCCAATGGAAATTTTGCCTTTATTTCAATGAGAACAAGATAAAGATTTCCTAGGGGGAATATTCCCCCATCACATACTGGGCATTGCATCCACTTCCACACTGAGGTGGAGTTATTAAAAGTGTACTCTGTACTCCTCTTTGTTTCCTTACTGCTCAAAATATATCCCTAACTAATAAAATTTGCTATATGTCATAAAACACAAAGGAAAGCACTTTTCATGCCAAATATCAGAAAAGCGCTCTCTTTTTTCAACTGCAGAAGTAACAAAAATGATGTGTTCATTTTAAATTCCATTCATGTAGGCCCTAATAAAAGCTATTATAAAATACAATTGTGTGGAGACAAAAAGAGAGATAATATCACTATAGCTCAATATAAAATTTAAGTAATTAAGACATGAAAACTATTACACAATTTACTATGAATGCAATGTGAATAATAAAATGTTTAACCATTTCACTTCTGCTTTTTTTTTTAAATAATAGTGGTTTTTGAAAATGTTTGAGATTGAAATATTGCTAAAGATCTAAATGTCATGGTACTTCAGAAAATGAACAGGATTGAAAAGTAAGCTAGCTGGGTAAGCTAAGTCTTGTATATATGTTAAGATGTTGATGTAAATATGGCAGTCTGCCACATAATGGTTTCTACATGAAAACAATGCCAATTTCAGGTGATTTTGATGGTGATTCTAAATAAAAGAAGACATACTGAGTGAACTGTGGAAGTATTTTCACAATGTAAGCTAAGTAGCTGCATAAGAGTTGTGTAGACAAACTGATGGATCTCAAGATTAAAACAAAAGTGTCCATAAAGGTATAAGAAAGAATTTTTTTTTTTGAACAGGAGTTGTTTTAACTCTGAATTTTTACTGTGTTTTCTTCTCTGGTGGACTTCAGCACCATATTGGTAAATGGTGGAGAGAAAAACTCAGTTTATTCTTTCTCTAGAAGAGTGAATATCATAATTCAGTATCTTTAACAGACATTATTTTCTTGTGCAGTGACATATGCATGACAGTCACAGACATGTACCAGCACTGCCTAGTTATATTTAGCAACATCTGCCCTATCATTCGTCTCTACCTTTTTACTTCACTCCAATGTGACTGTGTATGTTTGTTTTCCATCTCAAATTTGTGGCAAACAATTTGCTTCAGATTGTGTCCAGGCTCTTCATGGAACAGCGTTCTCCTGAGCTGCAGGGATAGCTCATGTTGGTGCCTCAGTAGGTGGCACTCTTCCCCTTAGATCAGTCCAAGCCAGTGTCCCAGGTGGTACAGCAACATGCAGCAATAGTTCTGCATGAAACTAGATGACAGACCCTCAGCTTGCACTGCTGGGGTGTCAGGGGCTAGTGTTTTCCAATGCCCAGGCTGGAGTACATCCTCCACCGGATGCAGTTTGGTTTGGGGAGCATCCTTGGCTTGTCTGGCATAGTGGCATCCTCCATGCCTGCCCTGCGCAGAGGACAGAAGCAGAGCATATGGCATGGACCACCTTTTGCATCTGGGCAATATTTACCCTCAGGATACAGATCTGCCTAAAAAAACTACATAGAGAATGGAAAAAACCCCTTAGAGGTCAGTTAGACATAACTCCAGTATCCAGCATGACTCTTTCGAAAAAAAAAGCTTACTGCTCTTTCTTGGTAAATTTAAGGAGAGCTTGTTTGCTAAGTCTTCAGAAGCTGATGACCTGCAGTTCCATTTATAGTAATTCTGTAGTTCTCAGACTTTAATCAGCCAGGCCCAGATGCCTCAAACTAGGTGCCTTTTTTTATTAAGTCTTAGTCTTCACTGTGCCTTAGTTTCTTGGCTATAAAACAGATCTGCTAAAACTTACATATTGTGGTTTACAGGCATGTGGTAAGGCATTAAAATGTTAGTGATGTACTTGGCAAAAAAAATGGAATTAAGCATTGTGCTTGTATTTGTTGTTATGAAAAAGAATATCTTTATGAATTTCATCTAGATCTTGGGGTTCTCTGTCCCTACTGTCATGGCTTGTTTCAAACTGGGCCGAATCTTTTCTATAGCCTCAGACAATTATAAATAGAAAGGCATAAATATACATATGTATATATACTATGTTATGGTTATAAAAAAAAAAGAAAAATGGAGTGGCAAAGCCATCACAATCTATAAGTGAAACAATGACAAATGGCGGGCTCCAATTTTGGCCAATGAGATTTTTATTTTCTTTGTATTTAGCTTTGTACATCATCATTTCTCTTAAAATTGTGATATCTTTTTCTCTAATAATGTTTCATAAATATACATATACATACTTTAAGATCAATCATTAAAACGTCTAAGAAGTAGATGTTACACAAGTCAAAGCTTAGCACAGACTATAGAGAGGAAGAGTGGCAGGTTTATGGTTCCTTACTCTTCCCAGTAACTCATCCCATACGTAGTTTAATATTTGAGATATAAATTATTCATGAATAGTTTTTAGCAATCAGTGAATTAGCCACTTGCAATTAAAAAAATTGACCTCCTCTTCTTGTGTTTAATCTGACTAAAGTCAGTGTCATTGCTGTGTGATTTGATCTCATCTATTTTTATCTGCCGTAGCTGTTGTTTTGATCCAAAATTGACAGAAAGACCCTAGAAACCTGAAAAAAAAAAAAAAAAGAAAAAAGAAAAAAAGATGTCATATATATATGCATATGCAAATATGCAATAAGACCAGGACTCTGTCTGATTATTATTTTCACACTGACTACCATAGTTAAGAAAGAAACCTGACCCTTCACTCATGACAAGCTTATTGGAGAACTCTACAAAAAAAGAGGTTGCAAGCTATCCAGAAGAGGAGCAATCCTTTTGCAAAGTCACCAGGAATTTCTAGAAAGCCAGATCATTCTGACACTTCTTTTTAGAAAAGCAATGTCATTTCACAGTAGATTACTCTTCTGCCACTTTACCAAATGGAGCCTGAAAAAAAAGGTTTACTTTGGTATTTGTCTTGAAAAGAAACAAAAAACTCTCTTTGAAGATGTTTTTAAGACATTAACAATTGATCCTGCCAAATACCATGTTCTTCATTTCACTGAGATGGTGTTGGTTTACTGCCTCACATTTGGTTTTTTTCATCAGGCCCAAACTACTGACAGAATCTAACTCTAATAGAAAAAGACATCATTTGGAACAGTTATTAATATAAAAATAGACCATGTTAGAAAAGGGTTAGCCATCTAAATGGCCAAGTTCAACAACATACATTTAGGGTTGCATTATCTCCCTCCCTGGAGTGCACATGTGTGAATTTATGAAGTTTAGAAAGGGGATAAGTTAGCCTTCCTTTTTCTTCTTCTTCCTCTTCTTCTTTTTTTTTTTTTTTTTTAAGCAGCTATAATATCTTGTCTACCATTGCTTTGATTTATTCCCATCTTCATAGGTACCACACAGTAAATACTTATTTAATCATATATGTTACATTGTGGAAACAATGTTCGTTACAAAAGGCTGTATGTTACCTTCTGTATTAGGTAGGGTTGGGAGGTCTCCTCACACAGTAGTGGATAGGGATGAGGAGTGTGCACCAAGTGAGATATTGAATGCGTTGTTTAGAGAGATAGAGGAACAGAATGAGAATTTGAAGTAATAAAAACTGGTGAGGATGGCTGGTTGTGTGAAAAGATGTTAAGATGTCCCAGGGAGATGTAAGAAGATTTAGACCCTGAAATTTCACTAGGAGAAGAACACAACAATTTCTAAAAGAGGTTTCAGTAGAGTACAGACTGAAAACCTGAATTAATAGGTTCAAGAAGTAGGCTACAAGAAATTAATTAAGCAGGAAATTGTAGATGATGTAGACAGATAGAAATTCAATAAGCTTGGCAAGTGGGGGAAAAATAGGCTGGATCCTAATGGCAGAAGTCTATAGGACAAAGCATGGACATATTAAAGGTAAAAAAACCTCCTAGCCATATATTTAATCACAATTACCATAAAACAGTGCAAGGGATTCTAATAAGAGCTGATTATGCTGCTTTCAAAAGTTATCATCTTGGGACTCATATATGCTCTGGCCTCTCTCTAAAAATTTTTCTTCTGGAACTTCTATAACAAAAAGCATCTTCATATTCTATTAAGTTTATTAACTAAGACAATTAAAAAGTTTGTTTTTAGTGCTGGATAAAATTTTATGTTCTACCTATAGTAATAAATTCTTAACATGAAGGGAAAATATTTTGTAAATTTTATTTATTTTTGCTAAGCCTCTAAAGGCAAAACTTCTTCCTCATTCATCGTTTTGAAATGGTAAGTAATATGGAATGTAATGTATCTACAAGATAGAATAAAATTCAAACAAAAACCAGCATGAAACATCTTGTTATTCTGAAGCATACACTTCTCAGTTATTAAAAAGAGACCATTAATATTCCTGTAACCATGCTTTGCCTACCCTTGCACTGTTGTGCTGGAATCAGAATATATATGATGGTTATCACTGTATGATTTTGAGAGCCTTACTGGGGATGAAAAAAATTTGGCCAGCAACACTCTAGCTAGCTCCACCTGGACAGCTTTCAAGCCTGACAACATGCCATATTATGATTTCTGTGTCCAGCTAGCTTAAAACGTGAATCCATGAGCTTATGCCTTTTGTTTATAAGATAGTGGGTCAGCATTCAAGATAAAAATTCACATTATTCACTCCACAATGTGCTGTTTCAGTGCTGACGCCTGAGCTGGTGCATCCTTTAATTATCTCCAGTTTGTGCAAAAGTTGCAGAAGTGAAACTTGTGCAGAGAACTCCCTCCTCACTTACTTTGCTCCATCTTATAAATGTCACTATCAGCTTTGCTTCCAGAGGTTTTCTAGACCTCTGCTCTTTCTTTTTGCTGTGCCTGTCTTTGTCTGTTATTTTTCTCTAAGTCAACATAATCAAAGCAGAGCTGAAGAATGCAAAGATTATCCACTTCCAAAATCTTCTTTCCATAGACGGACCCATATAGCATCTGCTGATGAATGACAACTTACTCATTCTCATTACAGTAATGTATAAATCTACTGACTGTGACTAGGGAAACTGGGAGCTTGTTTGCCATATAAATTTTCTCAAGTGCCTACTGGAGTCACAGTGTTTCCTCAGTCACTGTGCTTCACTACTAGTCTCTGAAAATGCAAAACAAATAATCCTAATGCAGGTAGCACATAACAGGCAGGAAGGATATGTTTTAACATAAAGTGAATTAAAAGTTCTCTGAATTTCCTGAAGTGGTTAGTAGTTAGCTGACGGTGTACAATAGCTGCTCAGTCTTTTTCTTGCTTCTTGGTGCAAACAGCATTGATTGGCTGGGTGGATTATAGCCCTGCATGTCAAAAAGGTGCAAGTTGTTCTTAACACTAGAAAATTGACTCTTGTGTGAGCTGCCTAAATGTGTGATAAGCTATATGGTGTAGACATAAATTTTGTGTACTTGAAATTTAAGTGAACTTTGCTTGTATGACATATCCACGTAGATGTGGACAATAGCTGCTAGAGTCTGTTGCAGCTCATATTTATTGCTTGTAGTTAAAGTAAAAATCAGTGCCATGTGAATTTTTTTTTTTTCCAATTCAGGGGAAAAAACTAATTGTTCTTCTGCCAAAGTTTAAGTGCTACATTTTTTCATTAGAAGTTAACAAATGTTCATCTTAAAATAGACTGACAATGGGTCAAAGTGTTCTGCTTTATCTGTTACGAACTTTAAATTTATGAAAGCTACTACTTGCAGCATTTTCTATTGTCACTCCTGGATTTAGCAATCAAATTCTCCTTTAAAACTACTGTTTAACAGCCACAACATCCTAAAATATTTGAAAAAAAATCACTGCAACAGTCTTCCACTTTTACCTGCTGCACACAACATGTTATGTAGATGCTTTGGGGCATTATTATTGTTTTTATATCTTTATCTCTAATGCAGAAGAAGTGTAGACTTTTTAGGGAGTATTCTTGAAGAAGATAGCTGCTACCTTGTCTGAGATCTGATAGCTTTCTTTATCTTGGCTAGCAATGACCATTACATAAATATGTGTGAATCAAAGCCAGTTTGGGATATAAGATAAATCTTCCTTCTTCCTTTAGATTTGTATTTCACTTAATCATTTACAGGCCATCATCTTGAACAGGGACTCTACTTGCTGTCATAATATAACTAATTGTAATACTTGGGGAGATAGGTGCAATCCGGTATGAGAAAGGGTATCTTAATCTTGCCCTCTCATTGTAAAGTCTATTAAATCCAGGATTTAAAAAGTAGACTAAGCATTGATGGGATTAAACATATTACATATCTTTAAGGAAAGTATATTTATTCTTCAGTGTTTAGTACTAAGTCCCATGTTGAACTAAATCCAAAAATGAGATGTAGACTCTGGCATATCTAAAAATGTCAAACTGGATCTCTTGGTTCTTGCTTTGATGTGGCAATATTCTTTTAGTGCCAGAATAACATCTTGGGTAGAGGTGAAAATGTAACACAGAGCCTTTTAATTTCATTGTGTTACTTATAACAATTATTTAAGTCAAATTAGAAGTAAATGGCTACTAATCTTTGTGTGTATGCATTCCCAACAATTCCTAAATGCCACTAGGAAATTAGAGTAATTTTGATATTAAAATGATTACTACCACTTTTGTAATAAACTGATGCGACTTTAGAAGTCTGTCCCTGATATCTTTCATGATTTAGACATCACACAAGCTATAATTGTGCTATTAAAGGAAAGAGAGCTAATCTTTTTGCATTTGAAGTAAGCCCTCATCATAAGACCCGACAAAGCCAGACAGATCAAAAAAGAGTAAAAAAGAGCATTTAAGGAAATTAGTACAAGTGTCAGTTAAAAGGTAAAAATTAATGCACTTATTATTGAAATACAGTTGAAACCTACATTCTTTTCATTTCTTTGATATTGCTAGAGTATAAAACATTCAATTAACTTTCCATTGTGTTTGGGGGGTAGTGGGGAAATGCAAAGCATTGTCAATGAAGTGTTAGGTGTGTAGGTGGTGTGTGCAAGGCAAAAATGATTAGATATGAGTAGAGGGTACAGTAAAGGCTTTTACTTTGCAGTTGACAAAGCCAGTCAACTCCTTTAGTGTGTTCCACGATGTGTTCTTACATGTATACTGTTTTTCCTAAAGGTACATTACTGAACCTCTGAGAAGGTAGCATGCATTCCTTTCATCCTCACCGGGGAGTATTTCTTTTCCTGATTACTATTATCTACATCATTGAAACTTGCATGGTTGTGCACTTCTTTCCTAATAAAAAGTGAATACAGATAAATTGATAATATTTTGGACCATTGAATAATAGTACCTTGCAACATAAGTGAAATAGATACGTTTAATTTGTACTTACCCTCAGTTATAAATATGAATTCCCATGGCTGTATTCTTTTATTCTTTGAAAGCTCTTACTAAGAGTGCTGACTCGTAAAAACTGATTTAGGATTTTTCAAAATATATCCTTGATTTACAACTGTTATATGTTGGCAACACTGAAGATGCAAAGAATTTGTGTTAATGCAGTAGTTTTTCCCCATCCTTTGTGCTGATTAAAGGGAAAGCAGCTTCTTTCTTTCTTTCTTTCTTTCTTTCTTTCTTTCTTTCTTTCTTTCTTTCTTTCTTTCTTTCTTTCTTTCTTTCTTTCGCTCTTTCGCTCTTTCGCTCTTTCGCTCTTTCGCTCTTTCTTTCGCTCTTTCGCTCTTTCTTTCGCTCTTTCTCTCTCTTGCTCTTTCGCTCTTTCTTCCTCTCTTCCTCTCTTCCTCTCTTCCTCTCTTCCTCTCTTCCTCTCTCTCTTTCTTTCTCTCTTTCACTCTTTCTCTCTCTCTTTCTCTCTAGTGAGATCACTGTAATGTTGTAAAATGTATAGAGAAAATTTTTTTAAATCATACAATACAGGAATCCCCTGAACCCATTCAGCTACGTTGTTAACAAAACCTTTCTAATACACTGATGAAGATGTTTTCTCCTAATTCCACCATCCCTACATTTTATTTGAATTTCAGTAATAGTAAGACAGTGCCATAATGCTCAACATGCTTTAATTAAAAGAAGTATTTGCTAATTGGCATAAAATATCTGTGTGATTACTTTTCCATATATTTACGATTTTGCAATAAGAGAACAGCTGCTAAATATTTTTCTTACATGCTGATTCCACTTAATCAACATTATTCTTAATGGAGGCGACAAAAGTTAGAAATTGTGTTTTCCAAATGTGTTCCATGAAAACATCAGCATGATGACAAAGTCATGCCCTTTGGGGTACAAATGAGCAGGTTTACTGCAAAACACTTCTATATAGATAGGAGATAAATCTTAGTTTAAAAATCCTTTGCAATATTGAGCACCTTCCAAGCCAAATGTGTACTAGCACTTAAAGAAAATATTACCAGTTTTAACACCCAAACTCACTCGATGTTTTGATTATTATTCCTATTAATATGCACATGATAGAAGTTAATGCCGTACTGACAGATTTAATGCTTTGCAAATGTATTGAATTAAACTAGAAAGGTAAAAGCAGCCATTACCCTAAGAACTAAAAGAGAGACACTAATCAGCTAGCTTTTTTCCTCCCATCCTTTTTACAGATGGCTGAGAATACAGGTTTGCTTTAAAATGCAAGGCTGGAAAAAGCTTAGCCACAGGAAAAAGAAAAGGTCTTGACCCTTAAGTATTGATTCCATTCTATTGATTACAAGAGATGGGGGTGGAGAAAAAAAATTGTAATTTAAAATTTAAAAATGTAATCCTAAAAAAAGCACAAAACAAATTTAGGTAATAATCAGCCTGAGCTTTGTTATTTACAGGACTAAAGAGTTACAGAATAAAAGCCAAAGTGGAGGGAGATCAGGACACACATGGACTTCAGAGCTGATCTTCAGGCCTCATGGACTTAGAAGTCAAACCCACCTGCCTCTTCCAGCAGGAGTGCTCTGTCAGTAGACTATGCTGTCTGTAGAAGCTGGGCTATTTAGAAAGGTCAGGATCTACATTTGCTGGTAAATTCTCTACCATGGGCCAAGAGGCACATTGCCAAAGATTCCTTTCTCTGCACAGCAGAGCAAGAAGAAAAAGAGCCCCCCCAGTCACTGACAAGTCAGGAGAAACGGTAATAAGGTTATAATCTTGCATCTTGAACTGAACTTAGGGAATGAAGAGGAAAACTGCAAGTTTCAGGGACAAACAGAAAGAAAGGCCATTTAGCATGATACTATCCAAGAGAGGCTTTATTGAAAGCCCTCAAAAACCCTAGGGCAAGTATGCCTATGTAGTACAACTTCTCTGAGAAGCATTAAATCTACATGAATCCTGAAGTGCCTGATTTACTTGAATAAAAGGCTCTGTAATTCTCATTGTCAAAGAACTGAAGCAATTCTGTAGATTAGTGGGAGGAAGAACTGCTCCCTTGTAATGTGCCAAAGCCACAAAGAATTCTCTATAGATACGTTGACAAATGGAAACATAAAATAACCACAGCAAAACGTGTAATCCAAGGCAGGAATATATATTTTAAGAGAAACTGCTGCTATAGTTTCAGCTGGTATACTTGGCTTTTCCACACTGCATAGTCTGGGACGGGAACATCCATCTTATGAGGAAAGGCTGAGAGACCTGAGGCTGTTGAGTCTAGAGAAGAGAAGACTGAGAGGGGATCTTATTAATATTTACAAATATCTGAAAGGTGGGTGTCAAGTAGACAGGGCCAGTCTCTTTTCAGTGGTACCCTTTGATAGGACAAGGGGCAATGGTCACAAACTGGACCAGGAAGTTCCACCTCAACATGAGGAAAAAATTCTTCACTGTGAGGGTGACGGAGCCCTGGAACAGGCTGCCCAGAGAGGTTGTGGAGTCTCCTTCTCTAGAAACTTTCAAAACCTGCCTGGCTCTGTTCCTGTGTGGCCTGCCTTGTGTGATCCTGCTCTGTCAGGGGGGTTAGTTTCAATGATCTCCAGAGCTCCCTTCCAACCCTTCTCATTCTATGATTCTATGAAATACTCTATTCAGGTGAGACAGAGCTAAAAAATATGCATATAAAGTATGTTTCAGTTTTAACAATCTGTAGTAACTTTTAGAAGGAATCATGAATCTGCACAGACAGTATATTGAGTATATGACAGAAGCTAGGAATGAGTGATGTGGAACAGCAAAGTGCTTTGCATGGGATGATTAAGTCCTGCTGAAAAGATAGGGTAAATTAGTCTCCATAGGGCAACACAGAATAACATAACTGTACTGCTGATAGTGACCACCTGTCTTAGATATCTCTACATGGCATTTTATTGTGCCACATATAAAAATACCCTAAACTATCACACTAGGTTGTCTGTTCTCATTACAGTGTGCCTTCACCAGTGCTCTTACTTCATTTTTGCTGTCTAAAGACAACTCTGGATAATATGTTCTCAAATAAGTAAAGAATGGTCCCTGGATTTTCAAAAACATATTGATTTCCAAATTATTTTCTTCTAGATTTTATACTGGTTGCAGTATCATCAGCTAATTCTTCAATCATTTATCAGTTTCACAGTGCAGTTTTACTGCTAACAAACATGCAAAAAAAATCTTGGTGTAGAATCAAAGAGGAAATCAAATTGTTTAGAGGGTTTTTTAATGATTTTTTTTTTCCTCCCCACTGTTTACTTCTGCCTGGTTTCTCTCCCATCAAAAGAAACCTATGAAGTTTTTAAAGGCTGGTAATTTCCTTTGTATAACAGTTCAGAAATAGGACTTTTTTGTGTGCCTACAAAATTAGAACATCCAGGATAGTTGATTTCATCAATAATAAACTGCCTTTGCAGCAGTTAACTACAAAAAAATATTTCTCAGGGGAAGTAAATATTTACTTACATATTTATAAACTTTCTCTGTGCTTTCTATGAAACTCCTCAGCAGCTCATGCAAAATAAAGTGTATTAGAAAATGTACAACATGATAATGGTTATTAAAGTTTTTCTCTTTTTATCAGTCTTTTAAATAAATAAGATGAGAAAAGTATAGAAGTCATAATGTGAATTGGGGGACTCCAGAACTCGTTTGGGTTTACTTGTTTGTTGAGTTTTAGCTGTCATTGTCTTACCCACATGCAGCCTGGTCTCTGCAGCATACCTGGGAATGGCATTTGCTTTGAGTGCAAAATGCCCCAGTCCACAGCTGGGAAGAAACTCTCCTGAGGTCAGACTGGTTGGGCTGAAAGGCTAGGTCTGTGAAGGAGCAGCGCAGGTGAGGGGCAGCTTGAGGCTGAGAGACCTAGGCTTCGCTGTCCTTCCACCCTGCAGCTCCCACCCTGCTGGAATGAGATTGCTTCCTTACTTCAGGGGGGCCTCACAAAGATAAAATACATTAAAGACAGTAAGATGCTTAGACATTGCAGTTTTGGAGGGGAAACATGGGATTGTTTAAGCACCTTAGGAGCAGAAGATGACTCATACAGACACAGATTTACTTTCTGTGAAGTAAATGTAGAAGGGGAAAATTACCCTGTCCTTCAAAAGAGAAAGGAGCATAAGGTAAGAGAATGAAAGGCTGCTATGACGGTGGTAAAGGCTAGCATGGTATTATTGTGACATCAATGATTCCTGCTGCCAAGTGCCCAGCCACTATCTCCCCATCATCTCCCCTGAAGCCTGGCCCTGTCTTCTCTCAGCTGTGTGGCACTAGCTGTGAGTGGCAGTGCCAGGACTCAGATATGATGACTGCTCCCGCCCTTTTTTATGTATTTATTTTTTAATCACTTGAGGTAGCTCCCCATGCTATGAATGTGTGTAAGTTTCTAGACCTTTACCTCAGCAAAGTCCCAGTGCAGGCATCTGGACTTCTGTAAGTAAACACTAGAAGGTACAATCTGCATTTAAAAATTAGTACAGTAAACTGATACCTGAAAAAGTGCTGTATAAATATATACCAAATAATAACAATAAAAAACCCTATTAGTTTAGCCTTCTAGCCTCCTTTACTGCTTTGCCACCATTATACTAATAATGATGAGTAGACAGGCAAGAGAAATTGAGCCATTTTTCCTACTGAAATGCACTGGAGGAGTTGATGCTTCTGTAGGAACGGAAAGAAAGATGGTGACTTTTTCCTAGAGTCAAGAAAGTGAGTGAAGCTGGCATTTACTGTATAATAATATTCTTCTAGTGAGGTTCATTATTTTCTGTTTCCATAGGCATGGAAAGAAGTTCTGTTTGGAGGGCTGACCAGTTAGCTGAGTATGTTTTTCACCTGCAAAAAGGGGCGGAATAATGCTTTAATGTCAACTCAGATTCTCACATTTTGGTTTGGAAAAAAAAAGAAAGACTTCTAGCAAAGGAATATCAACTCACTATAAAGTTAATATTAAATAATTTTTACTTCTTCTTCTTCTTTTTTTTTTTTTTTTTAAATACATATAGAAATGAAGCCAGAAAAAGAAAAGATAAACTGAAGGGGAATTCACGTTGGAAAAGTTATTTCACAGGAAAGGCAAGACAAGGTGCACAAAGGGTAAGTTCTGCAAATGTATCTAGCAGGTGTTTCTGACCCCTGTTCCTTTCCAAGTGCAGTTAGTGCTGTGCACCAAAAGAAGTGTAAACAACAAAAGAAAAGGTACATAACAAATTATGATTTTATTAGACAGTTCTCTGCTAAGAAAAAAAAAAATTGCCTGTAGCCCCAGTTTTGCAGTGGCAACAGGTTGTCTGTGCCTTTTGTCTGCATTGTTGTTGGTTGAGGATACTTGCCTAAGATCTCATAAAGTAGCCTTGGGCCTTTCATGCCACTTACCCGTGAGGGCTACAAGTTCAGGTTCCAGACACCCATGTGTTTACAGGCATGCAGCTGGATCTGTGTAAGGCAGACACTTGCCTGCATCATATATTCTGAAATCACTGTGCTCTATCCATGTACAAGCATCGTGTTTTCATGTGTCTTGTTGCCATTTCAGGATTCCCAAAAGCATATCTTTAATATTAAAGTGTTACCTAGACGCTGCTCTGTTTTCTTCTCACCCATCCTGCCCAGCCTTACAGATACAGTAATTTATGTCCTGATCCTTGCTCTGGGAATTAGTGTCATGGCATTGAATAAGATTGTAAAGAAGTAAAAAAAAAAAAAAATTTTGAACCTCTGTATGTTGAAGGTACTTATCTTGTTTCATGAATATGGATGATAATTCCTATGAATATGGAAAAGACTGGGGAGGGATGGGTCAGTGTTTAACTGCTCTTAACCTTTCCACCAAGTTGACCTTACCACAATATGATGCATAGGAGGGGTCAGGCTCAGCTGATTTTCTGTAGAATGACATTATTAGTTTTTTGCCACATATGTTTGCCCTAATGCCTTGTTTGTCACCTATATAATTATTAGAAGACTCTCATAATTGTATTTGAAATTTGAAGTTGACACGTATGTCACAGTACCATGGCACAGTATTATGTTTAATTTCTCTTTTGTTCATCTCACTTAATGTCCTGAAGAATTATACTCAAAAGAAGATCCCACACACTTTTCCTTACCATTACCAGCTACATGTTCCTCCCCTACTTGCTGGAACCATCAATTTCATTAGAAGAAGAAAAGCAGCATGTATAAGTTTGCATGCTTAAAATATAAAGCGGGTAAACACTTCATTTTCGTATGTTGTTTTCTGAAGCTGAAGTAATAAGATGTTTATATTTCCCTGATCTGAACTGATTTTAGAAAAGACTGTAGAGTGGAAAAGATACTTGGATTT